>UNPT01000598.1:0-23124 GCA_900536445.1 Hymenoscyphus occultus | reverse complement strand
TGGTACTAGTGCAAAAGCTGGAGCCTCAAGCTCACAGCTTCATGTATGCTAAAAAGAACAAGAATCATCACCAAAACCCAGAACCCAGAAACCTCTATTCTACTCGAGTAGGCCTGTATTCCCAACACTAGTAAGGGGTAGACTATAACCTTTACTATATTATATTACTATAATATAAGACTTTCTTATACCTACTTATATAAAAGATGTAAAAAGATTCTATTTCTTACTTCTATTTATAAAGTCTTTTATTCTAGGATAAGTAGACTTAATAATAATATACTCTCTTAAAAATTACTAATATTAAGAAAAAGATAAAAAAAGAAATATATATATATAAAAAAGATAATAGATTTTAAATAAACGAAAGAAATATAGTAAGTATTTAAGATTATAAAATAAGTAGTATATAAAAATACTATTATAGGAGAGGACCTAAATAAGTAATATTATTTAGTAATAAATACTTTAAGAATAAAAGCTAAAAGAGTACTTTTCTAACTAAAGGATAAAACCCCTAGGTTATAAGCTACTCTAAATTCGCTAGAAAATATAAAAGTAGTAATATATATATCTTTTACGTTTAATTTATAATAATAAAATTATTATACTATTAAAAAAGAAGTATTTATAGTTCTCTTTAGTCTTAAAGAAATAAGATAGTTAATAATAGGATTTAGATTTATATTAAAGCTTTATATAGGTTACGTAGCGCTTTTATTAGTCCTTAAAAGGGATAATATAAGAAGGAAACTTATTAGATAGTAACTAAAAATAGTAGAGTATAGCTTTAAAGTCCATTATATACTAGAGAAGTCGCTAATAATAGCTAATAGTCTATTAAGAATTATTAAAGTACTAGTATATAAGTTTAAGCTAGAATATAAAGAATTTATATTCTATATAATAAATATTAATACCTTAATAGCTTAAATACCTATAAGTAAAAAGAGCTAAGAACTAAATAGTAATAGAGAAATAGCTTATAGCTCTTTTAAAGTATATATATAGATAAAAGAAATATAAGTTTAGTATATAGAAAATAAAGCGCTATAAAAGAGATAGATAGAAGACCTATAATATAGAGATACTATCTAGTATAGGTTATTCTTAGAAATCTAAGATATAAGTACTTTATCTAAATTAAGAAGGAAACTTATTAAAAGATAAGTATTATTTTTAGTTTTAATAAAAGAGAAAGACCTAGCTTTTTAAAGCTAGTATATAAAAAGTAATTAAGAGAACTATTCTTTTATATTTAAAGAGAATATATTCTTATAGTACTATACTAACTCTATAATATATATAAGTATTTTACTAAGAAGATTTATTTAAGAAAAGCCCTAAAAAGGGTTTACTAGCTATCTTAGAGTAGAGATATTATTTAGTGTTACTAAATATATATAAATCACTAAATATTAGAACCTTTAATTAGTTATTAAAAGGCTTATTACTTATCTTCTACTTATAGCTATTTAACCTAGTAGGCTTCGACTATGTAGAGCCTATCTCGCTAGTAGTAAAGTTAGGTATTAGGTTTATAGTAATACTAGTAGACTATATATTATAGTTAATAATAGTAGAAGCTTAGAGAGAGGTAATATTAGTAAATATACTAAGATTTATATAAGATTATATTATACCTAGCTTTAGCTAGTTTTAAGTAAGCTACTTAAATAATAGCTTATACTTTACTATAAAACTATTTAAAGATAAACTTAAAATAGAAGGAGTTTAATAATATTTCGCTCTAGTCTTATATTTATAATTAGTAGGCCTAGTAGAACTTATAGTAAAGCTAATTCTAAAAGAATTAAAAGTAGAACTTTAGAATAAATAGAGAGCTATCTTTAAATAGAATAAGTATTTATAGAAAGTAGTTATTTTACTAAATATAAAAGATATTTATATATATAGTTTTTCCTCTTTAGAGGTTATATTTAGTTATAATTTATAATATTTAAATCTAGACTAACTTATAGAATTATTACTAAAGAGTAAAATAATTAAAGATATTATTTAAAAGGGTAAGGTAGTAGTAGTAATTAAAAAGAAGGATCTTCCTTAAGTAGTTGAATACTATAAGGCCTGGTTAGCTAAACTAGATAAGACTAGAGATATAGTTAACTATCTATAGTTAAAGAGCTAAATAGAGTAAGCTTAGAAGAATAAAAAGTAATTTCTTACTTCTAAAGTAAGTAACCTAATCCTTTTTTAAAGATTATAGTAAAATAACAAAGGTCTTATAAGCTAGAAGTATATTAGTTAAGACTATATCGAGTTATAAAATTAAGGATAAATAAGGCGTTAGTTTAGATCTAGGGCCTTAATATAAATAAGTATTTAAGCTACTTCTATATAAACTATATTAACCTCTTTACTAAATAATAAGTTAATAATAAAGTATTAAAGAACTAGTAGTTAGTAGTATAAGTAAATAATAAGATAAAAGTAAACCTTCTTTAGTTTATAAAGATATTTAAAGAGGGAAAAGTAGAGTAGAAGAGCTTAATATACTAAGGAATACTACCTAAACTAAAAAGAAGAAAGGTAGATAATTGTGACGGTTATGGTCACGAGGGTTGGATGTCACATGCTCGCTCGGCGAGGCGCGCTAGTACTAGCGCGCACGACCTGTATTTAGTTCCCAGCTCTCTCGAGCTCTCCTTCTCTCCTCATCTATTGTCCTAAGAATAGAGTGTTGTTTGTTCCGACTGTCCAGAAGCACGTCTGTCACAATAATCCTCTAGATCTTAAGTATTTAAATAAATATTAGAAGGTAGTAAATAAAATAAATAAATAGCTAGATAAAGATTACTAAGGGAAAAAGAAAGTAGATTTAGTAGCCTTAATAGCTAGTTTAGATCTCTTTTAACCTTTACTATTTTTAAAGAAGTTTTTTAAAAGAGGAAAAGTATTAATATTAGCTATATAGCTATAGTGAGAGAAGCTAAATAAGGGCTTAAAAAAGACCATATTAAGTTTTAGAGATTACGTAAGTAAGGTTTAAAAATATATTATTTATCTATTATTATTTAAAGTAGTTAAGTTACTTATAGATAAATAAGCTAAAGTATATATAAAAAGTAGTAGATATAAAAGTAAACTCGAAAAGTAAATCTAAGAAAGATACTAAGACTTAAAGCTTTTACTATAATATTAACTTCCTCTAACCTTATAACCTTAACTTAGAAATTATATCCTTATTCTTAATATTTTAATATTAACCTTATTAATTACTAGAACTTTAGAGCTTACTAGGCGTTTTAGAAAGGCTTAATAAATATTATAATACTTATAAAAAAATAGTAAGAGTAGAGATTAATAAGAGAGTAAAGAAGTATAAGAAAGTTAAATCTTTATTATATTTATAATACTCTATTATAGTAGAGGAAGAGTTAAACTCTAATATAGATTACTAGATTAGTAGAAAGAATATACAAGTAAACCCTAAGTATTAAAAGTAAAGAAATTAAGAATACTTCTTTTATAATCTAGTAGGTTTTTCTAAAAACGTAAACTAGAGATTAAATCCTATAAGAAGAAATTAATAATAATACTTAGATTATAAATAGTATTATTAGCTTAGTATTTCTATAGAGTTTTAACTAAGTAGACTTTAAAAGTAAACTAGGTATAATAAATAAAAGTATAGTTATAGTAGCTTATTATAAAAAATAGTATAGATTTTTCTTATTTATAAAAAAGGAAAATACAGTATACTATAAGTCTTATTTAATAAGAGAGAAAATACTACTTAAGAAAGAAGATTAATAAAAACTAACTAAAGAACTAATAGAGAAGATTATACTTATCTAGGAAGCTCTTAATTTATTAAAGGAGTATACTAGTAACTACGTTTATATTAAATCTAACTCTAGAGAAATACTACTTTATAATAGTATTAATTATAATAAATAAGGCTAGACTAAAGTAGTATAATATTAAGGTAAGAGCCTATAGTACCTAGAACTATTAGTTAGTCTAAATACTATAGAAATAGAGAGCTATAACTACTAGATAATATTCTTTTTTAGTACTTTGAATAATAGTATAATATTAGAAGAAGTAGTATTCTAAAAACCTATCTTTACTAAGTAGAGAACTAGGCTAATTCTAAAATCGCTTATACCTACTTAGTATATAAATAAGGTAAGTAATATAAGAATAGTAGTTACAGACTAAGTTATTAAGTTAAAATATATTTATATATAGTTATACTTTTAGAACTATAAGAAGAGTAAGATAGTTAAGGTATTTAAAAACTTTAAAAATATAGAAATTTAGTAAAATAAAAAGGCTATTTATAAAGAAATCTTATATTTTAAGGTAGAACTTCTTAATATAAGTAGCTAAGTAAGACGTATAGCTACAAAAGGTAATTTAGGTAGTTAGGTTATATATATAATATTAGTTACCTAGATTACTAAGGTACTAGATTTTCTTAAAAGAAACTTAGCTTTATTTACTTAATAATAATAATAACCCTAAACGCTTTTATATAAATAATTAAATATTCCCTTGTTTATATTTTTATAACTAATAATAAGAACTACTATAAAGTAAAAAGAGTATATTCTTAAGATAGTATAAAGATAAATAACTATAAGCTAAAAACTATAGTAATCTAGAAGTTATTAGAAGCTAAGTTTAATCTTAAGGCTTTTTATAAAGAACCTTTTTAGAGCTATAAACCCTAGGTAACTAAAGGTAAAGACCTCATAAATAGAGTTAGTATAAATAAGAGTCTAGAAGAAGACTTAGACTATAATCTTATGAAGAATATAAAAAGCTCTAATAATACTAGGTTTAGTAATAAGAATAAGGATTAAATAACTAATATAAATTAGTAGTTTAAGAAAATAGAGTATATAGAACCTAAGTGAGAAAATATTATAAAAAGAGTAAATAATAAATAAGATATTAGTAAATTATATAAGTAAAGAGGAAACTAAGACTCTAAGTAAGAAGTTACTTATTATACCTAAGAGTATTATTAGAATAATACCTATAAAAAAGCTAAGAAGAAATATAGTAAATACTAATAAAACTCTTTTAAAGAAAGTTATTCTAAAATTAAAAAAGGAGACTACTAATGAAGATAATAGTAAGAATAAAGCTTTAGGTATAATAAAACTAAATATTAGACTTAGAGAAGGAAGACTAGTTAGTAAGCCTAGTCTTAATAGTAGGTTATATAGTAGAAATCTATCTACTTTTTAAAAAGGATAGTACTTATTTAACTAACTATTAAAAAGTATTACTAATTAGCTTACTAGTAAAAGAAAGAAAGCTATAAGCTTTTAGGGTTTTTAACTCTTAGGAAAGAATTATAAAAAAATATATTAAATTATTTAAAAAGAATAAAAAAGTTCTAAAAAAGTAGTTCCTTCTCTAGAGAAACTAAGTATATTTATAAAAGAGTTTATAAAGACTAAACTTTATAAACGATTCCTAGATCTATTTGTTATTAGAGAAAAACTAAGAATATACCTAAAGTATATATAAAGTTTCTAAGATAAGAATAGATAGTTTATAATAGCTATAAAGGTAGTAGTAGGTAAGATAGTACTAACTATTACTTTTACTTTAAGTATAAGTAGTACTCTTATTAGTAATAGTAGAAAGAAAAAAGCTTATATAAGTACTATATATAAAGAGATTAAAGAACCTTAAAAGATACTAGCTATAAATAATAACCGACTTATTAAAGTAATATAAGTAGTAAGTTAGGTCTATAAAAATATATATAAGGCTTAGATAAAGAGTATATATAATTTATAAAAGGAGAGAGTTAAAGTAGGTAAGGATTTTTTTAAGAAAGCTAGTACTATAAGAGATAATAACTTAAAAAATCTAATTATAGAGTATAAAAAATAAATTGCTAGTCTAAAGACTATAGAATAAAAGGCTATAGATAAATACTATTTAGACGTAGAGAAGTAGTTACTAGAGACTTATAACCCGACTAATTTTAAGAGATTCTTAACTTAGGTCTATAACTTAGAGAAGAAATAGAAAAAGAAAGTAATAACTAAGAGCTCTACTACTATTGAAAAGAAGAGAAAGTAAAGCTAACTAGAAAAGGAGACTAAGAAAGGTATAAATAGTACTTTATTAGAGAAAGAAAATAAGATATAAGTACTAAAAGACTATAAGAATAAATAGTTTACCTTTAATATAAATACTTCTTCTTCTAAGGATAATAGAGATAACCTAGGAGAGTTTAATATAGATACCTATAATAGTATATAAGTAAGAAATAGCTAAACGCTAATAGTTAGATAATATATATTTATTAGAAATAAAATAATAAAAGAGAGAAAGTTTTTTTTTTCCGAGAAAGGATAGTAGTTATAAGATTATAGATTTTATATTACTTAGGTATATATTTATTTATTTACTAACTAGAATTTTAAAAATAAATATCTAATATAAAAATTATATAGAAAATATTATTATAAGTATTATTAAGAATTCTCTAATATTATTTAGAAGAATGAAATTACTATAGTATAACTATTAAGAAGATTTATAAGATAGGTAGATTATAGCTAGTTATCTATAGTTATAGGAACTTTTTGTTCTTAGAAGAGAGAATAGTTATTAGTATCTAAATGGACTTAGTTTAGATTAGTTAGCTTCTAGGTATATTTATACCCTAGACGCCTATAGCTTAGTCTTTAATTAAACTACCCTTATATAATAGCGTTTAGTCTTAGTTTATATTATAATTACTTAGTTAACAAAAAACTAGACCTTATTACTTATATAAACGCGGATTAAGGCGGAGATATAGTTAGATATAACAGTACTACTAGCTATATAACCTTTATAAATAAGGGTATTATAAGCTAGAATAGTATATTATAAAAAACTATTATACTATCTAGTTATAAGGCCGAATATATAGCTTATAAAGAAGCTATTAAAGGAACTATACGTATATACCTACCGCGCTTTACTTAACTAGTTTACGGTTCTAGAGCCCTTAAATTATTACTAAACTAATTAATATAGTATTAAGAACCCTTAAACTATTACTGAACTAATTAATATAGTATTAGGAACCCTTAAATTATTGCTAAACTAATTAAAAGCTCTTAAACTATTACTAAACTAATTAGTATAATATTAAAGCCTTTTAAATTGTTACTAAACTAATTAGTATAGTATTAGAAGCTTTCTTCTAAGCAGTAAATTAATTAGCCTAGTATATATAGGTTAGTTACTATACCTTTTATTACGCTATAATACTTATACAAGGTTTATTTATTAAATTGCTAGCTAAGAGATAATATAACCTCCTAAAACCTCTAGCTATTATATAATAAGCGATTAGATATTATATATTTATAAAAAGCTAAAATGAATTAATATATATATATATATATATATATAAACGTAGTACTCCAAGATAATAATAATAATAATATTCTAATATCTAGTATAACTCTAGTAAACTAATATATATATAATACCAAAGTATATATATATAGGATATATATCTTTTAAAAATAAAAATAATAATAATAAGTAATAATATAATAATATAGTAATAATAAAGTAAATCTCTAGAAAAGAAAAATAAATAGAATAGAATAAATAATAGGTTATAAATACTTATATGCCCCCCTATAAACATTTAAGCTAGCTTAACTATTAGTTAAGTATACTTAAGAGTGTGACGATTATAGTCACGAGGGCTGGATCTCACATGTTCGCTTAGCGAGGAGCTAGCGCGCACGACCTGTATTTCTTTCCCAGCTCTCTCGAGCTCTCCTACTCTCCTGGTCTTTTGTCCTAAGAATAGAGTGTTGTTTGTTTCGACTGTCCAGAAGCACATCTGTCACAAAGAGAGGTTAACTTAGATTAAGTTAGATTAAGAAATATTAAGATATATTAAAAGAGATTAAGATAAAAGTGAGTAAAGTTCTTATATTAAGCTAGATTAATATAGTTCTTAAACTATATTAAGTTAATTTTTAGTTATATTAAGTAATAGTATAAAATATTTTAACTTAAATTATAGATTAAATAAACTTAAGGTTTACTTAATATATAGTTTAGATTAAAGGAGTTTCTAGTACAAGTTAAAATAGTCTTTAGTATAAGTTAAGATAGGTTTTAGTATAGGTTAACTAAAAGTTAATATAAGTTAATATATAAACTTATAAAACTGTTAAAGAAGTTATATTAAAGTATATATTAATTATTTATTTTAAATTTATTAAATACAAAGTTAATAATTTCTAAAATATATTTAAATATTAGTTTAATATAAGTTTAATTATAATTAGATTAGTAGTTATTTAACTAAATATTAAGCCTTAGTTAAAGCTAGGTTAAATATAGTTAAAATATAAATTTACTTTATTTTTATTAATTTAAATTTAAAACAATAATTAAATTAAATCTAATATAAATTAAATTATAATTAAACTTATATTATAAAGTTATTTAAATAATTACTAAATCTAATAAAGTATTAAACTATTATATATAGTTATATTTAAGTCGGCTTTACCTAGAGTAAACCTAGTACTAACTAAGCTTAACCTAGCTTAACCTAGGTCAATCCTTGTTTAGTATAAAATATAACGTAGGTTCTTAATCCCGAAGTAATACCGCCTAATCCGAGTTAATCTAGCTTAAACCTAGTTAAATATCTCTTAACCCTTCTTAATCTTATATTTAACCTAATAGTAAGATTAGTTTAACTCTTTATTAAGTAGGGGTAAACCTCGGTTAAACAGTTAGCGGTACGGCACTACTGTAAGACTAATAACGTAGTTATAATTAAGCTAAAATATATAAAGAAGTAATATTTAATTTAAATCTATATAAAGAATATTAGATTTAATTAATATAAAAAGAGATAAATATACTACTAGAGAATAGAATATAGAGGCGTATTTATAAAGAAGACGCTAGTAAAGACGCTAGTGCTATAAAGATTAGATAAGTCTTTAAACTAAAAGAATCTAATAGAATTATTAAATTTAAATTCTAATTTATAGCTAAAGAATTTAAATAACTATATAAATATAGTTTATATTAATTCCTTTATAAAATCTATTAAATAAATAAGCTGGAAAATACTTTTTATACTAGTATTAATATATAACCTATTAATATAATTTTAGCCTTTACTTAAAGAAATATTAATATGAAATAATTATATATAAATACCTTTAAAGAACTTAGTAAATACGTTTATATACTAGAAGGATTACGTAAAAACGTATTAAAACGCGACAAATCTACTCCTATATAACTCACTTATTTAGAACTATTAAAAGCTTTTTATAGATTAAAATAATTAGCTAGAATTTAGTTTATAACTTTAGTTATAATTCTTATTTAACTAGGATTTAAAGTACTAAATATAGATTTATATATCTTTATTAATTATAAGAATAATATATATATATATATAAATAACCTAGTTATCATAGCTCTAATAATAGAGCTAGTATAAAACCTAATATACGAACTATAATAATACTTTAAATTAAAAGATAAAGAATTTATAAAAACCTACCTAGGAGTTAATATAATTAGAATAAAAAACTAACTGTAATTAAGCTAAAAGAACTATATTAATAAGGTTTTTAATAAGTATAGCTTACTTAAATATAACCCTATATTTACTCTAATAGACCCGAAGATTAGCCTAGAACCTAATAAATAATAAGCGACTATAACCGAGACTCGACTATTTTAGGCTATAGTTAAATACTTATTATATATATTTATATATACGCGACCTAATATAGCTTATATAATAATTAAATTATCTTAATTTACGTTTAATTCTTTAAAAGAATAATGTATTATAACTTAAAATATACTAAAGTACTTAATAAAATTAAATTCTAGAAGTTTATACTATAACTAGGAATTAGTTACGTAAATACGCGCTAAAATTAAGAACGCCTACTCTTAATAAGTTATATTTAATTATTAGAGATTTTTTACTTATTATTAAATAAGAGTTTTTTATTTATTTAATTAACTTATAGTTTATACTTATTAAGGAGGCGTATTAAAAAATAATACTACTAGTAGCTATATAATTTATATATAATAAGTACTTACAAATAACGGTTAAACGTTTATCGAATGTTTAATAGACTTCCGATTAGCGAATACGTTAAATATTTAGAATACTGTAAATAAACGCGCTAGAAGTTCGCTTAGAAGTACTTGTTCTAATAGAAGTATATATTCCGATATTAATAAAAATATCTATATATATAAATAAGAACTCTTATAGTTATTAAATAAGTTAATTAATTCTTTTAACCTTTATTTACTTAATAATAACCCTAAACGCTTTTATAATAAATAATTAAATATTCTCTTAGAGTATATTTAGCTCGCGAGGTAAACACTTTTATATTATATAAATAACTTTTATATATAATTCTTTTATATAAAGATTTATAAGTTTCGCGACTTTTATAAGAGTAGCTAGCTAGAGAATATTATTTTAGATTCAAACTATTATAAATCTAGTATAAATCTAGTTATAAAAGTTTTTAGATTTATACTATTAAAATAAGAATATAAAAGAACTAAGGCCTTAACTCTTTAGATTTTTTTAATTTTTATAAATCTTTATATAAATCTTTTAATTTTATATTCTAGTTCTATACTATAATTTAGTTAGATCTACTTACTTTACTAAGGAGTATCTTAATAAATAACTCTTCGAATATATATTATATATATATATATATATATATACTATATTATAAATATATTTAGTATACTATATTATAAATATATTTAGTATACTATATTATAAATATATTTAGTATACTATATTATAAATATATTTAGTATACTATATTATAAATATATTTAGTATACTTTATTAAGAAGACGCGAGATCCGAGATAAAAGAAGGAAGATTACTATATATATTACTATTACAAGAGCTTAGGCTACTACTAATTATTTTCGAAGTAATTATATTAAAACTTTATAATATACTAACTTAATATATAATAATAATAGAATAGCTTAGTATATTTTTTTATATAGTTATAAGTAACTTATTTTTATATAAACTTACAGAATACTTTTAAAACTAAATAAATCCTTATAATTTAATTAGATATCTACTTACTTTTCTAAGAAATATAGAGATAGTTTAGTATACTTACTATAAGATAATATAGATATTACTATCTAATAGTATATTTAACTTTACTATTACTAAATTAGACCTAGAATAAATACTTTTATAAATTAAGTTTAATTTAAAGAATTATTCTTAGTTTAATGATTATATTAGAGTAATAAATATATATATATTGCTATTATATTATATAATAAGAAACCATTTATCTTTTAAGATAGACTTAGTAACTTATCTTAAAACGTACTAGTTATTTATATATATATTATCTAGGTAGAAGAGAAGTATAACAAACTTAACTTTATAGATATATACTATACGTTAAGGAGTTATATAAATACTAAAAGGGAAATATATTCTCGGTAACTATATATATACCTATAGCGATTTACTCGAAACCGGTTCGAAACTAGTTTGAAACTAGCTCGAAGCCGGTTTAAGGAGTTAACCTAGTTCTAGAACCGAGTTAATACTAGAGTTAAAACTAAGAACTATTTATAAACTATTTTAAACCTAAAGAATAGCTCTAAATCTATTTCTTATTAGGTCTAAAACCTTAGAATTATTTTATAAGTAATACTAGAGCTTATATTAGTAAATAAGTACTAGGTAGTTTACTAATAAAAGTATATAAAAAGTATTTAAAAGAATATTTTTCTAAAAAATAATATAATTCTTTTTTCTTTCATAATTTTCTTTTTATTTTATATGGTAATTAGCTTTAATTTTAGTATCTTTATATATTTTAGATCTTATACTTTAAAATACTTAATAACCCTTCCTTCGAAGAGCTCTCGAAGTACTTGGCTACCTATCCTTTAAAGCGTATAAAGCCCTTAAAGTATATAATAATTACTACTTATATAACTACCTATATATAGTAGTAGTATAGCTAGTATATAGTAGTAGTATAATAAATAGTTATAAAAGGGCGTATTTCATAAAAGTAGTAAAGGTATAAATATAATATAAAATTATATAATTTTCTCAATTTTTAAGCTGTTTTTAAGTAATTCAAAGTATTAATACTAGTTTTAAACTAGTTTTAACTCTAGCTTAACTTATATAAGCTACTCTAGAACCTTAAATTACTTAAGAACCTTAACCCTTTTATAAAGTTATAAAATATAAACTAGTTTTAACTTTAGCTTAACTCTAGCTTAACTCTAGCTTAACTAATATTACTTAAGAGTTATTGAGTAGTTTCTAAGGTTTAAGTTAAGTTTAAACTAGGTTCTTAATTAGTTTTTTAATAGTTTTTAAAATTGAAGTTAGGTTTAAACTAAGTTTAACCTAGTTTTAAGTTAGTTTTAAATTAGTTTTAACTCGGTTTTAAGTAAATAGCGTCTTAGTAGTATAGTATAGCTTTCCTAGCTTACTAGAATATTTAGTACTATATAAAAAGGTATATTACTATCTAAAGAAGTAGAAGGTAATAAAAGAGAACGAATAAACCTCTTAAAATAAGGAAGAGCTATTTAATGTATGCTATACTATTCTATATAACGTTATTAAGTATATTTTTAGTATCTTAAAAAATAAGTTTAAGATATTAATGGTACTAAGGAGATTTAAGATAAAAGTATAGATAAGACTTATTCTTATTCTATATATTTTATTTAATATCTTAAGCTCTATTATAAGTACAAGGAAATAGAGTATAAAGATGAAACTAGTAATATATTTATAGATAGAACTAGATATTATAGTAATCCTTATACTAGGAAACTAGGAAATAAGATAAAAGATCGAATTATAACTATTATATAGGACTATAAATTATATATAAGATCTTTCTATTAGTAGATAGTTCTAATATATATCTCTTTTATTATATTACTGTATTAAAATTACGTAATCTATTCTATTATATTAAGTCTACTTTATTAAAGACTCTTTATTAGCTAGATATATATAAACTAGCTATATTTATAGTAGAATAATTAAGTACTTAACTAGCTTCTTATTTACTATATTTTATTATACTACTAGGGTACTAAAAGTAAGCTACTAGATAACGTTACTTTATACTAACTTTTCTCTATTAAAGGTAGTTCGATTTATTTAGCTTTTTTATTATATAAAAGGTTTTAATCTAAGGATTTAGTTATATAATTAAAAAGAAGGGTTCTCTAGTAGTGCTATTACTATATTACTAAGATACTATCTACTTAAAACTAAGTTAAAACTAGCTTAAAACTAGGTTAAACTTAGTTTAAACCTAATTTAAACTTTAATAATTATTTAAAAACTAAGTAAAAACCTAGTTTAAACTTAAACTTAAACCTTAGAAACTACTTAATGAATAACCTTTAAGTAACGCTAGTTAAGCTAGAGTAAAAACTAGTTTATATTCTATAATTTTATAAAAAGTTTAAGGTTTTTAAGTAGTTTAAAGTTCTAGAGTAGCTTATATAAGTTAATTTAAGATTAAAACTAGTTTAAAGCTGATATTAATATTTCAAATTACTTAAAAATAGCTTAGGAAATTAAGAAAATTATAAAATTTTATATTATATTTATACCTTTACTACTCTTATAAAATACGCCCTTTTATAACTATCTACTATCCTACTACTATATACTAGCTATACTACTACTATATACTAGCTATACTACTACTATATACTAGCTATACTTCTACTATATATTATACTACTATTATATACTAGCTATACTTCTACTATATATTATACTACTACTATATACTATACTACTATTATATACTATACTACTACTATATACCTACTATACTACTACTATATATTATACTACTATTATATACTAGCTATACTTCTACTATATATTATACTACTACTATATACTATACTACTATTATATACTATACTACTACTATATACCTACTATACTACTACTATATATAGGTTATATAAGTAGTTATTATTATATACTTTAAGGGCTTCGTATACTTCGAAGGTTTTATACGCTTCGAAGAGAGGGTAGTCGAGTACTTCAAAGGAGGGTAGTCGAGTACTTTAAGGGTAGTTAAGTACTTCGAAGGAGGGTAGTTAATTAAGTACTTCGAAGGAAGGGTAGTTAATTAAGTACTTCGAAGGAAGAGTAGTTAAGTACTTTAAGTTATAAAAGTAGAATAATTAGGTAGCTTATATACTAATAGTACTACGCTAAGTCTTAGTATTACCTTAGTCCTAGCTATAAAGTATACTACCTACTACCTCTACCTACTAGCTCGGCTAAACCTTAAGAGTATATAGGCTTATAGTATAAAGTCTAAAATATATAAGAATACTTAAATTAGAGTGAATTATCATATAAAATAAAGAGAAAATTATAAAAGAAAAAAAAGATTATATCTTTTTTCTAGAAATAAACTATTCTAAGTACTTTTTAGTATTATTTTATATAATTATTAAGTATAAGCTAAATATTTAACTACTTTAGATATACTAAACTAATACTAACTTAGATTTAGTAATTATTTACATAACTTTATAATATTAGTATAATTATTATTTAATATATATTAATTTATATTAGTATTATATTTAAATATATTTTAAAATTCATTAACTTTTTATTTAATAAATATAAAAGCAACTATTTGAAGTCATACTTAAAACTATAATATATATTAAGTAAACTTAAGATTATTTAAACTATAGTCTAGGTTAAGATTATTTATAACATTACTTAATATAGCTAAAGAGTAACTTAATATAGTTTAAGAACTATATTAATCTAGCTTAATATAAGAGCTTTTCTTACTTTTATTTTACTTTCTTTTAAGTTCTTTTACTATTTTTTAATACTTTTTAATCTAGTTTAATCTAAGTTAATCTAAGTTAATCTCTCTTAAGTATACTTAACTAATAGTAAAGCTCGGTTAAATATAAGTCTAAGAGTATATAAGTAGATATTAAATAAGTTTATAGATATTATGTGACAGACGTGCTTCTGGACAGTCGGAACAAACAACACTCTATTCTTAGGACAAAAGACGAGGAGAGAAGGAGAGCTCGAGAGAGCTGGGAACTAAATACAGGTCGTGCGCGCTAGCTCCTCGCTAAGCGAACATGTGACATCCAGCCCTCGTGACCATAACCGTCACATATTCTACTAGTTATAAATATTATAATAATATTGTAAGAATACTAGAATATAGTATAAACACTTAGATAATTAATACTCGCTTTATATATAATTTTAATACGATTTTAGCGTAATATAAGCGCGAGAGTAGTAGTAATTTTAAATATAGCTCTCGATATAACTAGAGCTCGAATACTTTTAACCTACGTTTTATTTACTCTAGGTATACTAGCCTATACTCTACTAGTTATAGATATTATAATAGTATAGCGAGAATACTAAAATATAGCGTAGATACTTATATTATTGTAACGGAGTAGAACGACGTGTAATAGTAGAACTAATCTATTCTTAGAATACTAAGGTAAAGAGCTAAGACAGCTCTGAACGATACTAATATACAGGATTCTGCCAGGCGGTGAGAGCTCACGTGGCAGGTCTGGAACCAGAACTGTCATAATTATTTATATTTAATTCGTATATATTTTAAATAAAAGTCTAGTTAAATATAAGTATAAAAGTATTACTCTCGGTTTTAGTATTCTTATATAAGTACCTAGGTACCTAGGTATAGTTATACTTTAGAAGTAGTAAAAAGAAAATAATAATTTTTAAATTATATAAATTCTACTATAATTTTTAAATTATATAAATTCTACTATAATTATTATATATATATATTCTAAAAATATAAGATTATAATATATTATATTAATTTATTTATATTTTAATTATAAAAGTTTTAAATATATTATAAACTTAATATAATCTTATAAGTTAAATTATACTTTTAGTATTTCTATATATATAACTTATATAAAAAATAAAGAGTCTCTTTTATATAAAGTAACTAAAATATATACGTTTTTTCTCGCTTAAAAGTTTATAAAACTATTTCTCTAGATATTTTACCTTTAATTTTCTTTTTTTCTAACTATAAAATATCTTATAAAAATAAAGAACTAAACCTTTCTTAAAGGTTATATAATTTATTAAAAGCTAAAAGAAACTAAATTCTAGAAATATATAAAATAAATGCTAGTTATAATAAAATCGCGAAAAAGCTAAATTATTATAAAAGTATTATTTATAATATATATGCTATTAATTATATAGCTACGAATTAAGTAGGTCTTTCTTATATAGTTATATTTAAAATATATAACTATATTAAGAAGCGAAATATTATTTATTAAATATATTAAAATCTAAAGATAATATATACTAAGGTAAAAAAGAAAGTATTTATGAAAATAAGTAAATTTATTATTTATTATCTTTTAAATGTTTATTATATTATTATAAAGCTAATATATAGGGTATAACCCTAATATTCATTATAGTATAGTATACTAGTTAGATTAAAGTAGGTTTAAAAGATATATTAATTAAAGTAGGTTTAAAAGATATATTAATTAAAGTCTAATTAATAAAAGACTAAGTATAGTAGTTAATCTTAGTATAAGAGTCTCTAGGGAGACTCTTAAAGCCGTCGTATAGGCTAGAGCTCGTATCGCTCGTATTACCGTAAAGCTATACTTAGCTATATAAGGAGTCGTATAGAGAGCCGTATACGTACTTAAGCCTTACCTATACGCGTATACGGCTCTTTACGCCTACGTAGTAGTACTTCTATATATTAGAATAATATAAAAATAAGATAGATTTATAGAGTTAATTAAGTACTATCTTATCCTCGAAGTATATACGTTTCCGACTAGTAGAAGTACTACTACGTAGGCGTAAAGAGCTATACGTAGCGGACGAGTTTTAGTATTCCTACTAACTTACTACGACCTACTCTTTCCTTCGAATCTAGTAGGTATTCCTACGCCTTACCTAATCTAGTAGGTATTCAAGGTTTAACGTTCTAGCCTATACGAAGGATTCTAGAGTCTCTTTTAGGGATTCGAGGAACGAGGAAAAATCTATATTAAGACAAGAGTATTATACTAGATTATATAAGTACGAAACTGAGTTTCTTTTACTTTAACGTTATATATAAGAGATAGAATTATACTACTAGACTTCCTTAATAATTATAAACTAGATAACTAAGAGATATTTATATCTTATAAAGGTTTGTATAAAGTATAAACTTAAGTAGTATTTCATATATAAGAACTAGTCTCTTAATAACTAGTAATATATAATATAAAGTAATAAGTATTTAATAAAGTAAAAGAAAAGAAAATTATAAAAATAATACTTTAAAACTTCTAAGTAAAAGTAGAATTATAATAAGATTTTAACTTATAAAACTAGTAAATAACTAAAGGTTATAGTCTAGGGCTACTTTTAGACTAGTAGATAAACCGATTTATATATATTAAATTATAATTTTAAGGTAGCGAAATATAAGTATATATCTTAGTTTTATATTAAAGCTTTAAATATATAACTTATTTTAAACTTCGAAGATTTAAATAATAAGTAATATATATTTATATAAAATAATATAAGAATCTATATATTAAAAGTAGTAGTTAAATAATTTAAGAATAAAATTATAGAAGTATTTAATTAGCTCTCTTATTTACTTAATCTAAACCTAATTAAAAATATCTAGTTTTATTTTAGAAAGCTTATTCTTAAGTATTTTCTATATTTTAAAGAATATAAGGAATTAAATATTAAGGAAATAAAAGAAGCTCTAAAGTTATATTAGACTAAGATACTAAATAAATACTTTAAAAAGCTATAAAAGGGTATATTTAATTAAATTAAGGCGTATATTAAGGCGAAAGGCTAATAAATAAAATATTAGCGAATTTAGTTATAATAAAATCTAATATTTATTAATATATTAATGAACTATTTATTTATAAACTATTTTATAAAAGAACTAAGTTATTTATAATTAAAATAGTAATATTATTTATAAATCGATAAACTAGTTTTACTTATTTTAAAAACTCGCTTAGCCTTTATTCGGAAATTTATAATATATTATTATAAATAGAAAAGTTTAATATATATACTTATATATAATACTTATTTCTATATAATATTTACTTTATTTAACTATAAGTAATAGTACTATAGGAAAATATACTAACTATTATACCTTATAAAACTAGACGAGCTTATAGGCTTACCCTTACTCTTAGCGTTTTATTATATTACATAGTTTCTTTATAAGTTTATTTAATTAAATTAATTATAAATTAAATTTTTATTAAGTAATTAGGTTAAAAGTATACCTTACTAGCTATACTAGCTTATACGAACTCGCTATCGTTTAAGTATATATTTTAGTTAAGATTTTATAATATAATATTAATAAGTTATTTAATTAAAAGTTAAATACTAAGAAAAAAAATATAAAGGTAACTAATTATATATTAAAACTCTAAGTAATATCTACTAATATCTTTAGTATCATACTAAAATCTTTAATTATACTTATTTAGCCTCTAGTTTATATTATTCTAGTTATAAATATTATATAAGTATTATAAAGTTACTAGAATATAGCTTATATTCTTAGATATTTAATATATAATTTATATTTATTTTAAATATAATTCTAGTATATTATAAGCGCGAGACTAGTTATAGTTTAAAGTATAACTCTTAATATAGCTAGAATACAATATAGTTATATATTTTATATAAAGCTTAAATACTTTTATTTTATATTCTAGTATTACTCTTAGTATACTTATATTCTTCTAGCTAATAGAAATGCCTATAAGCTTAAGGACAAGCTTTTTTTAGAAGGGGGGGTAATGTGACGGTTCTGACCATCACGTGCCACTTGTATCACGTGGCGCCGCCTAGTCACCCACACCTTGTATTTAGACTCGAGCTCTCTCGAGCTCTCCTCTTCTCCTTAGCTTAGAATCTTCGAATAGATAGTTCTACGATTCCATAACCTACACCTTGGACGCCCACGGGCAACATATCGTACGTGTCGTTACAAGTTAGATATTATTAATAATATCTTCTTTTTATACTCTATATAGTCCTAGAGTTAGCGTAAAATTATTAACTACTTTTTATCTTTTAAAATAGTCTAGATTAGCTAGAGTTAGGTAGAAAGCCTTTAACGCTTAATATATATTTCTATATACCCTAAAATTATCTATAAATAGTATCTATAATAGAAAGAAATAAAATCTATTATATAATAAAAATACTTTAAGATTTTCTCTACTATAAGCTCATAGCTTAATATTATTTTATACTAGTACTATAAATCGAAGTATAACCTATTTATTTTACAAAAGGCTAGTAAAAACACGCTATATATAATTAGGATTTCTATAATAAAAAATATAAGTATCTTTATTATTAGGGTTATATTCCTAATCTATTAAAATATTATATATCTTATTAATATTTTCTTCTAGTACTTTAATAGTTAAGCTTATAATAAAAAGTTCTTTAGATAATTTATTACCTAGTCTTATATAGTTAAATATTTCTCTTATATCTTTAGATATAAGAACTAGTTATATTATAAGGGTAATTATACCTAGATTTACTATAACTAATCTAAAGTCTTACTTAATAAATATTACTTAGCCTTTAAAGATATTTTTTATAGGTATTATCAGTTATATAATATTTCCTAAGATAATAATAAACTTATATACTATATAAGTAAATTCTTTTAATATTATTATTATAAATAAATCTTATACCTTAGAATAATAAAATTCTTTTAGTTTATTTATATAATAGGCTAAGCTAAAATATATTTTTTTAGTTAACTTTATAGTACTTAAGGTTATAGTTACTAATACTAGTAGGTTATACTAGTAGTACTAAGTTATATAAATAATATAAGTCCTTAGTAGTTTTTAACCTACCTATTTCATTTTTCCTATAAGTAAGGTTAGTACCTTTTCTATTATAATAGTAATAGAATAATATAATAATTAAAGTATAGGTAATTATTCTTATATTTATCTTTTTAAAGTATTAAGTTTAGATAATAAAATATTTTTATTTAAGAACTTTATCTAAAAAAGCTATTACTATATATATTATCTCTTATAATATTTTATAATTAGATTATAAAATTAATACTTTCTTACTTTATAGTATAATAGGAAGTTAAAATACTAATAAAGGTTAGCTACTTTTAAAAGCTTTAATTAATTCTACTTTTAATTTACTATTTTTAAGTTTAGAGTCTACCTTTTACTAAAGTTAAAATATAAGAACTAAGATACTAATAGCTAGGGCACCTTTATTATCTAAATCTATTATACTACTTTTAAATTTTTTAATTAAATTACTATCTAGATCTAAGCTATCTTTATTTATATTTACTAAATAAATATTTAGAAGAATAAGTATTTTAATATTATTTATAAATATAGTATCTTATATCTAGTTAGTAAAAGGTATTTCTAAAGTTAAAGTAAGCTTTTAATATAGTTAAATTTATTAAATCCTTACTCTTTAGTTTTATATAAAATATAACGACTCTAATTTATTTCTTACTCTACTTTACTAGTTTAAATATAAGTATAACTATTATCTTCTAGTAAAGTATAGTCTTTAACTTTATTTACTTAACTCTTATCTAGTTCTATTATAAAGCTTTTACTAACTATATTATTATTATTAAAAGCTAGGCTACTAGTATTAAGATTCTTATAATTTAACTAATTATTATAGACATTATTACCTAAGATATTAATATTACTTATAGTTATAGATTTATTAAAAGCCTATATATTATTAGTTTTGTGACGGTCCTGACCATCACGTGCCACTTGTATCACGTGGCGTCGCTCAGCGACCCACACCATGTACTTAAACTCGAGCTCTCTCGAGCTCTCCTCTTCTCCTCAGCTTAGAATCTTCGAATAGACAGTTCTACGATTCTATAACCTACACCTTGGACGCCCCCGGGCAACATATCGTACGTGTCGTCATATTATTCTAAGCTTACCTACACTGCCTGGGAAGGCTTTACTGAATATCCCTTCCTGTCTATCCGTCGCGGTAGAAGGACCCTACGATCCTCATTTGCCCAGCCGTAGAGCTTTTTAAAGGGAATTGAGAAGATCTAGCGAGCGGAGCGCCCTGGATATACGCTAATTTAGAAGACAGACTTTCTTTACGTGTACACCTTACCTTTACGACCTACAGTCACAACCTTATCTTTATAACATATTTACTAGTTGCTACAATAGTACTAAAAGCGCGTCCCGCGGGAGCGTACCAAAAGAACTCCTTAAGAGTAGGACAAAGCTCTACCGACAATGCCGACACCTAGGACAACATAATCTAGGTCGACGACGGCACACCCCCAGCTGTTAGTTATATATAGTAAGACTCCGACTACGACGATGCCGAGGAGGTTAACGTATCCTAGCTTCAAGAGCAGATCCGCGTCCTCTCTAAGAACTAGTCTAATACTAACAATATGCTGAGCCAGATCCTCGATCGACTTACTACTTTAGGCAGTATAAACAATAACCCACCGGCAACCCTGTCACCTTTAGTTCAACATGTCGCTTAATCGATTAAACGCAATACCCCCGATTCTACGACAATAAGCTCGAGTACTAGCTATAAGTACTCAAAGAAACAGCCAGACCCACAGCTCTTATCTAATGGACAAGACCCTACTTTTCCTAGCTAGAAGATCTAGATTTAAGGCAAATTTAGGAGTAACGTAGACCACTTCTAAGACAAAGAAGACAAGATGCTTTACCTGTTTAACCGTACTACTAGAGACGCTTAGTAATACCTTCAGCTACGCTACGATAAAGACTCCTAGATACGTTTTGCCTCTACTAGAGAGATGATCGAGTACCTTACTTCTATCTACACAAACCCGAACTAAGTACAAGACGCTAGATACGAATATAACTATTACTATACTATAAAGACAACTTAGACGTTCGCTAAGTTCTAGACCCAGTTCCTACACCTAGTAGGAGAAGTACAAATCCCTTAAGACAGTCTCTGCTTAGACTTGTATAATAGACTTACGACGCCCCTCTAGAGAGGGATAGCCCTAATTCTACGGACTCTTAGTACATACTAGGAGTTATTAGCAAGCTACTTATCTTTAGATACTAAGTTAAAGCGTATTACTATAAGAGAGGAGCGCCAGAAACGATACAGAGGAAAGTTAACTACGTAAGCCCCGTATACTTCAACTTTGGATTTACCGCCGATATCTGTCCCTACTCTACGCTCTTAACGCTCTACGTCTAATCTTACTCCTAAGCGCAACACCAGCGAAAAGCCCTGAGCAAACGAAGCAAGACGTCTAGTGCCTACAGATGCTAATATTAAGCCTACCTATTACAACTGTTACAAGAAGGGATACTTTGCCGCTGCCTACTTAGAGCCAAAGCGGGTAGATGTTAAGGAAATTAAAGGAGAACTAGTAGATAAGGAGCTTTTGTACGATTCGGGAAAAGAGGAACCCTAGGCCAAGACTCCTGCCTAGGGTATACTCTCAGTCTAAAAAAGATTGATTTAAGTCGATTAATAGGTGGAAAGCACTTTATAGTTCCGTGTACTCTAGGAAACAATAGAATTACAATTATATCCTACGCCTTAATTAACACTAGAGCAAACGGCTTTGCTTTTATTAATACTACTTATGCTATTAATATAGCTAAGTTCTTTAACCTTATACCTGAAAAATTAAAACGACCTATTACAACCAAAGGATTCGATAGTAAAGTAAGTAAGTCTGTTACTTATATCCTTACCCTTTAACTCTCTGTAGATAGACACCGACAAAGAGATATCCCCTTCTATATCCTGGACCTTAGCAACCACGATATAATCCTTGGACTTAAGTGGATAGCTTACTTTAAAATCTGGCTAAATCTAGGACAAGGAAGACTAATGTGGCCCGACGACGACGAGTATTCTGTCCCGCCTACTTTTCAGAAAGAGATCCTTATACCTAGAAGCTA
>UNPT01000410.1:0-45111 GCA_900536445.1 Hymenoscyphus occultus | reverse complement strand
TTATGTCTTCTTTAACACTTCCTGTTTCTGTACAAGGGTTAGCCCAACTGAGGGCTCTCTCTTTAGCTTGATCTTTGTAGAATAGTCTCCCATTCTACCCCCTTGACCTCTAGGGTACCCCCCTAGCATCCTTTGCCCTACTTAGGGATGTTTTAGAACGTAGCTTCATAGGGGCTAGTTGCATTCGCCGGACGTTAAATGAATTTAAATTAAATTAAATTAAATTAAAATCCACCCGACAATTGCCACTGGAAAGAAACATATAAGAGTAAGAGACGTTAAAGAGAAAGAAACCACACCTTGCACATTGTAAATTAAAACGTGGAGGTCCATCGCTCAGAACCATACTCCGTCCTCAACCCGCAGTCAGCTATCTCATCGCGCAGCAACGACACCTCGCTTATCCACACTTCCCTTGTCCAGCAAAGAAAAAAACCCAAAAAGCCAGCAAAACCTTACAGTCTCCCAACGAAGACTAAGAAAAACCCCGGAAGAATTGATTACAATGTCAAGGGCCAGCAGTCGACCCTCTGAAAGCCAGCTTGCCCGCAAGCCAAGCCAGCTTTCTCGCCCAAGAATGCCCCGCAATCATTCCCGCGCTCCTCGAGCTGATCCCTACCACGCCGGGTAGGAATAGGACAGGTCGACGAGCACTCCCCGAGTTGACTCCAGTGTGTGGTCGATGCCGTCATCGCACCAGCTGGGCAAGAGAAGAGAGTTGCTGATTGGTGCTGGGGGGTTTTTTATTTGACGTGGTGGACGAGTGGTGAGTGGGGCGTGTATAGGCTTGGTTCTTGGATGGTCTTTGTGGATTTGTGCCAATGGGGGTAGGGGGTCTTGTGTGTGGTGGGGTTGTGGTTGCTATAGTGAATGAGGTGGTTCGCCAAGAGTATATACTCGCTCAGACCAGAACTGGGAATTTCAGCAGCGGTATCTCCTAAAAATTAAGCATACAAAAGCGCTGCACATTACTCAAGTTTATAGTCTAAGAACAGATTCTGTTCATCTACTCCCACGATTGTCTACAACAAACTCGGATCGAGATGTATATTAACTTCTAAGCCAGATCACCAAGATTAAAAGTAACGAAACGGCTTCCACCTGGTGATCCACTGTTGTTAAGAGTTTAGCAGCAGCATGAACGCGTCGCCGTCCTCTCCTCCCTCGTCTTTTCCCCTTCACCTAAGCGACGTCCCACTTTTCGAAGGTCTTATACATCTAGCTCCACTTCCCCCTTCCTTCGAACCCGCACCTGCCTACCCCCTGCCCACAGATAGGTAACCTCTTAACAGCCACCCAAAACACAACATAAATCAACATCCTTTAACCCCCACCCTCCATCTTGGAAATATCGCTTAGTTTCTCCTTCCATTCCTTTTTTCCAATTCCCTCATTTATATTCTCGCTCTCCTTGCGCCGAGTATATACTCCATCCGCGAGAAAAAGCAGAAAGAAATCATCGAGATTCGAATGATAAATAAGCTACATACGACGGAACAGTTCAGTGACGTTGAGATGATCTTCAGGCCCACTTCAGGGAAGCGGTAAGAAGTTGTATTTCCTTGGTTCTTATGATCTCGCAAGGATTTTCTTTTTCTATGTTTTCATTCTCGGAGTTGGATGTTTTGGTTTTTAAGTTTCAAAAATGAAGGATCGCTGAGTATGCTAAAGAGGTATACATAAGTATTCATGAGTTCGGGTACTTAATAGTATTTCTATTATGGAGAGGATAGCTCCCTGGTTTTTGATACCTGGATTGTTACAGTAACTAGTGTCCGTGACTAGGAAACCACGATGAATGGGTTGAAAGGGGATCGTGTGAACTGGAGCTTAATGGACTTAATTGTGAGGAGCGATGGGAAGGTCTCAGAAATCGAAACTTAGACAAACATCAAAGTCCAAAGCGTACCAAAACCCCATCCTCTCATAAATAATATTCATCCAAGGAGTAAAAGTCAAGCTCACCCCCCCCCCCCCCCCCCCCTTTTACCTCCCATTCAACACTCTACCAGCACATCCAACCAAACTCCCCTCTCCCTCGACATCTCCAACCCCCGTCCAAAAGAACAACCCCCCCAGTCCCCTCTCAAGCACATACTCCGCCTTCCGCCTAACACTTACCACCCCATCAAAAGAAACAAAGCCCTTTTCTGGATCCACATACCACTCCGCGACACAGTCTTCATCAATCACCGCGTCACGTCGCCATACCAGATCCATATCGCGATACTCCACCTCCCCTCCTTTCTCAAAAGATTGGCCCGGGGCTGTAGCACCAGGAAAGTAGCGCGCGTACAAGGGGATACCGAGGATTAGTTTAGACGCTGGGAAGCCTCGGGAGAGGATATATTGTAAGGCGTTGTGGGTGGACTTTTGGAGGCAGGGGTTAGAGTTCGTGTTTGTGGTTGTGGATGGGGGAGAGAAGAGCTGTGCGTGGTGGCCCGAGACTTCGGTCCAAGAGCCTGTGAAGTCGTAGGCCATGAGGTTGAGGAAGGAGAGGTACTGGGATGCTTCGAGGAGGTTGGTGTTTTTCAGGCAGTAGGTGCCGGTTGGGAGGGCGGTGGTGAGGAGGTAGGGAGGTGGGAGGTGCTGCCTGGTTGTACGGAGGAGGTGGATGTAGTTTTTTCCTGCGGTGGGGGTTTGGGGGTGTTCCCAGTCGACTGGTCTTAGGTTAGTTGGGAGTTTTGAGAATGTTGTGGTTTTTATTTGAGGGTAGATTGTTTGGGGGGGAGGGGGTAAGTAATACCGTCGATTCCGTCGAGTGAGAATCTATCGACGAATTCTCGGGAGGTTCTGGCGAAGTTCTCACGACCTGTCGAAGTCGCTGCGAAGATGGGAAAGTTGGCACTGCCACTTCCTCCCCCTACAGATAGCAGTGTCTTGAGATGAGTATTCTGAAGCTTCAATTTTGCGAGTGCTGCGAGACAACCTTTCTCGCCATCCACTTCTCGCTCGGTATCAGCGTGTTCATCCAGAAGCTATCAGATATCAGATTTTGTCAATTCCATGCTAAGGAGACTTGGTAGGTAGATTCACTCGCAAAGTGCCATCATCGTTAACCCTGTATATTGTTAGTAAAGTACATCATGCCGGAGAGAAAGTTGATACCGAGCAAAAGCGTAGAATATGTGTGTGACAGAGCTGACATCCAATGTAGCTGGAGAATGCCCCTTGTAAACCTTCCAAGAGGGGTAATAGATTGCGTTGATATAAGAAGTCATAATTTGGTGTGGAGGGTTTTTACTGTTTACTTCATAGTTTGGTATGTGAGGTCTGGACTTCTAACTTGCTCAAGTGAACTTCCTTCTTTCTAGGACGTCAAGGAAGCATGTATTTGGGTAGTACAATGACATAGCAAGGATTATTTCAACCCCCCGTGAATAGTTGCTCTCTTGACAAATCCTAATGATTTTCCGCTTGGAGAAACCATGCGGTGTAACGAGAAAAAAGCCATGCCACAAGCAACTTGCTTCAGCTCGGGTCCTTTAAGTACAGTAACAGACCGCCTTTGGAGAATCCTGATTCTTTTGTGTGACACTTGACACTTGACACTTGAATCATTGAAGTACACAAGAAACAAAAGTTATGGGGATTGAAGCGGTAAACCCATATGTAGCCCAGAGACGATATATACCAGCAGAAATTTAACTGTGGTGTTGTGGTGTTGTAAAATGACGGCAGTAAGTTGGAAGGGGGCGGGGGGAATGGGAATGTTTCGCATCAGAGCAATTGACTATACAGTACCTCCGTACTACAGTACTCTACACTTCCCCAACAACAACACCATACACAGCAGAAACACAGCCATCAATCGCATTCACCACGAAACGACGTCAATTTAGTTCATGACGAATGTCAATGTCCAATGGTCTCGGCTACGATCGGAGTCAAGAGGCGATGCGCCACAAATGATACCATACCTTCCTCCCGTCTTTTCTACAGCAGAGCGCGGCAATACGCCCACGCCTAGCCTAGCCACACGATGAGATGTAAATGATGGATGGATTGGCACGCTTGGGATCCAATGGAACACGGACGAATGAAGGAGTTGCGATATCGCACGATGTGGTAATAGGCGTGGGGGTTCCTTGCCGTGCTCTAGACTCTCGTAGCTTCGAAGAAGCTCTATACAAGTAGTCGGGTAGAATGTCCAGCGAGCAGTGAGCAGCATCTTTGCAATTGACTCAACACCATCAATCCTGAAATATGGCGGATGAAAAGAAGACTTTCCCATCCGATACTGGATATGCGAGAGCGATCCATGCGCCGAGTGTGGACGTGGAAGACCAAGATGTCGCGATTACGATGGTAGGGGAGCATCGGCAGGAGCTTGACCCCGCGGCAGAAGCTCGAGTCGTGCGGAAGATCGACTTCTTTTTGATCCCGGCGATGATCATTCTGTATGGATTTGTCTACTATGATAGTATGCCCCTTCCACTCGCATCTTTGTCATTGCCAGCTCTGACAATCCTGCAGAGGCGATCCTCGGATCCGCAGTCCTCTTTGGCATGACCACAGATCTGCACCTCTCCCGAGTTCTTCCCACCAAACCTCCCACGACCGATACCTCGCGTCTGAGCTGGGCGACCTCAATGTTCTACTTTGGCATGCTGGCAGGTCTATATCCCATGACCTTTGCCCTACAGAGATTCAACATGGGACGGATTCTCGGCGTGGTGGTTTGCTTCTGGGCATTGGTGTGTCTGCTCACGGCGGCAGTGACGAGCTGGCAAGGTCTCTACGCGCAACGGTTCTTTTTGGGATTCGTGGAGAGTATTATCCCCACGGGTCTCATGTGTATCGTGACTTCGTTCTATACGCAAAAAGAGCAATCCCTGCGACAGAGCTGGTGGTTCTCTTCCACTGGTATATTTACCATTATTGGTGGGGCCTTGAACTATGGATTTGGACAGATTAAAGGAGGGGCCTTGAAGAGATGGCAGTACATCTACCTCCTAGCTGGATCATTGACTTTTCTACTAGGTCTTGGCTGCTTCTTCGTGCCTTCTTCTCCTACATCTGCGTGGTTCCTTACCAAAGACGAAAGATTCATTGCTACCGAGCGCCTGAGAACGGGACAAACTGGAGTCCGCTGCACGAAATTCAAGTGGTATCAAATCCGTGAATCAATTCTCGATATCAAAGTATGGCTTATCGCCTTGATGATGGCATCAGCCTACACCGTCAATGGGGCAGTCAGTGGTTTCGGTCCCTTGATCGTTTCCACGTTTGGGTATTCAACTTTGGATTCCATCCTCTTTCAATTCCCCCTGGGCGGTATTTGTCTTCTTAGTATTCTCCTCACTGGCTATCTATCTTCTCGTTTCCCCAATGTTCGTGTCATATTGCTCATTGTCTGTTGTCTGCCCGTCATCGCAGGCTGTGCAATCATCTGGAAAAGCTCATGGTTTCATCGAGCAGCCGCTCCCGTTGTCGGCTACTCCATCATCGGGTTCTTCGGCGCAGTCGTCTCGCTCGTAATCACACTGGGTATGGCCAATGTCGCTGGACAAACCAAAAAGTGCTTCATGGCAGCAACGATCTTCGTTGCCTATTGCGTGGGAAACATTGTGGGTCCTCAATTGATCAAATCACAGACCAAATCGAGACATTACCCTGAACTATGGACGGGTCTGATAATTTGGTATCTCCTTCTTACACCCCATCGTCTCCAATCTCTGCTTACCAATCGATATAGCTATTGCATCACGATTACCTCTGCGATTGCATTATACATCGTTCTCTGGAGAGAAAATAAACGTAGGGATGGCTTAGATCTGAATGAGACTGAGAGAGATAAGATGGCTTTTCATGATTTGACGGATAAGGAGAACCCGTATTTTCGGTACATGATGTAGGATGGAAGGTTTGGGGGGGTTTCTGAGCATACTACAGTGCTGTATATCTGGTCCTGTAGTGAACATGTTAAGTTATACTCTAACTCTACGAGCACTATGAGTTCATGGATACCTACTGTACCTAGGCACAGTACACTTTTCGAATAGAGGGGCAGTCTTATCTACTCCGGTGATATTTCCTGATACAGTAAAGACCTTCATCGTACCTCGGTTCCCCCGCGGTACCGATAAGCTACAGAAAATTCCCCTCTATTTCCATAATCCAAGTCCTTCAATTCGTCGTCCAACGTTCTAGAAAGGCGTATACATCCACTCTCCCGCATTCTCATCTGCAGCCAAGTCCCACCCCTCCACCATCCTGCTACCCCGCCCTAAAAAAAACCTACTCGAGTATGTATGGACGTACTCGTTTTCAATTTTCAATGTCGAATAAAAAGGTGCCTTTCCCCCGCACCAATTCCAGAAAACGGGACGCAACACTCCAAAGAAAAGAAAATAGGAAATCATGTCGAAATCTACCTACCAAACTGTTGTCCTGGCTAAACGGCCCACGGCTACCATCGTCCCGGGGGAAACTTTTGAGGTTAAGGAGAGACCGGTTTTGACGGAGAGGGATTTGGGGGCGGGAGATGTGTTGGTTGAGACGCTTTATTTGAGTTTGGATCCGGCTATGAGGGGGTGGTTGAATGGTATTGTTATTTGGCTCTCTTTTGTTTGGTTTATTTTCCTTGCCTGTCTATGGCTTCCTCGCTTGGTTGCTTGATGTTGTTTAGGGGGAGGTGAGGGGAGGAGATGTGGATTGAATGGATTGAATGGGATAGAGAACTGACGAATCTATCCACAGACACCCGCTCCTACGTCCCCCCCGTCCAAATCGGCGAAAAGATGCGCGGCTTCTGCATCGGCAAAGTGCTCGCCACGCAAAGCCCCAAATTCCCCATCGGCGCTCACGTCGCCTGCTCCCACGGCTGGACCGAACTCTCCATCATCAAAGACACCGAGCCGACCCTCCGCATCGTCGAGGTCCCGCAAGGTGGCAAGCTCACCGATACCCTCGGGGTCCTCGGCGGCACGGGTCTCACGGCCTACTTTGGCATGCTCGATATCGGACAGGTGAAAGCGGGGGATTTCGTCGTGGTCTCGGGGGCGGCGGGCGCGACGGGGAGTGTGGCGTGTCAGATTGCGAAGTTGAAGGGTGCGAGGGTGTTGGGGATTGCGGGGAGTGAGGAGAAGGTAAAGTGGTTGAGGGAGTTGGGGTGTGATGATGCGGTTAATTATAAGAGCGAGAATTTTGCGAGAGAGTTCAAGGAGAAGACGGCGGAGTTGATTGATGTTTTTTATGATAATGTGGGTGGGGAGATACTGGAGTTGGCGTTGAGTCGGGCGAAGGAGCATAGTCGGTTTGTGATGTGTGGGGCTATTAGTCAGTATAATTCTGCGAAGCCACAGGGTCCTAAGGTATGTTCTTTTTTTTCTACCCCCTCTCATACCCCCTTCCCTTTTTCCTCACTCTCCCCTTCCTTCCTCTCTCCGTTTCCCCCCTTCCCTTAGGCCGTCCCACCTCCCCCTTCCATTCCAAAATTCATCCCCCCCCCCCCTTCTTTGCTACAGTATTAATATTAATCTTCATCCAGAACTTCTCCATGATCATCGCCATGCGTATCAAGCTCCAAGGCTTCATCGTCTTCGACTACGCGCCCCGCTACGCCGAGGCCCGCAAGGATCTCACGCAATGGCTGGAAGAGGGGAAGATCCAGCGGAAGGAGACGGTGATGAAGGGCGGGTTGGCGATTGCTGATAAGGCGTTGATGGAGTTGTATAATGGGGTTAATACTGGTATGTTATTATCCTTTCTCTGTTTCTTTGTCTTGGGGGGGTTGGTAAGGGAAAGTGGAGGGGGAGAGAGATAATCGGTGGTTATGGAAAGTGCGTGGGAAAGTTGGGAGGAATGCTAATTTGGATTCATAGGTAAATTACTCGTCGAGGTTAAAGCTGAGGAGGGCTTGGGGTCGAAATTATAGATTTTGTTTAAGCATGTATATAGCATTAGGTATCCTGTCTTCCTAATGGTAGACGGGAACATAAATCGTGATTTTGTACTACTTAGTAGGATTATATCAATGTGTCTTAATCCTACCTAGATACTTGTAAAAAGATTCAACAGGTACCTAGGCTAGGCGAAAAGAGGAGGTAGTCGGGAAAATAAAGCTTATTCGAAGTTTCTTTTTAGGAGGAGAGAATGGAATAAAAACCTGGCCCCTGGGTATACTAGGTTAGTATACTTACTTACTCATATATAGATATATTTATTACTAATACTAAGCTTTATACAAGCTTTCTATTATCCGAACGTAAGGGGCCGGCTTAGTACTTTTTAGTCGGGTTATTTAATAAATGCTAGAGTGTAAATCTATATTCTAGAGCTTATGTAAAATGGAATGGAGTTTTTAATATAGGGGTATAAGTAAGGGGTCTGGAATAGAATGGAGTTCTTGATACCGAAGAGAGAGCTGTTTCTGGATCTTAATTAGAATGAAATCTTCCTTTCACATTAAGCTACTTATAGTATTTAATTTAACCTACTAAACTCGCGCGTTAAAGGTATAGTAAGATTCCAGTAATACGCCGGAGTACTACACTACTATACCAGGGCATTACTAAAGTCCCACTGTATGCGTCTGTCCATAGAGTTACCCAAGTCTTAGCTTACATCTACCGGTACAGCATGTAATCATGAATGTACAGTACAGTAGTTGGCATAATCAAATCTCTACCAGTAAAAACCGACCGATGGGATCCTCCCAGTTTCGGTTTTCTGGCATTTTTCATTTTCCTTCAAACGTGGATTAAGCGTCTTTCCGTGTTTGGAATCCCCATACTGTGGTATAGGAGGGTGGCTTTTACTGGTAGAGTACTGTGTACTGTATACTGGTACCTTTCCAGAGATCCTCTCATGCAACGTTGAGTTCGTCCGACTCCGCTCGGCGAGGAGGGAGTGGGGGGACCGGTACCGGTAATGTGGAAATGGGAGATCGAGATGATTGACGTGCTGTGTGGCTTGTAGGTGGAGGTGGATACTGGGTGCATACCGATTACTGTACAGTGGGGGAATTGGGGATTGCTGGACTGACAGGGTGTTGGTTGTTTTCATGGAGTTGCTGGGATTTTCTTGGATGTACTTTTACTGTGCCGTATCTTTATGGACCTTTTGGATAGATTTGTAGCGCGCTCTACGCTGTTTGGTAGCGTAGAGGACACTGGGATGTATGAAATTAGGGTGTTTTATTATTTTTAATAAGATAGTATATTTAATGTTAGATAGAATAAGCGATAAAATAAGCGAATTAAACATACGTCTCAATGAATTCACAATTCCAATACATCACTATTCTATATATTATTTTAGAAGTAGCTATAGTAGATTACGACTCCTTTAACGCAATATATATACACTACATCTAATCTTTCAGGTTTACCGAAAATGTACTACGGTCTATAGAGGTTCAGCTAAGTCTAAGTGGTCGGGCCGGCCCAGATAATGCACTAATGGGGCTTGGGTGGACTTACTTTATAGTGTTCTACTTGGGTGGTGTTAAAGTTAGAGTATTATAAAGCAAGAGTACCTGCTAAATCTAAAAATGTATATGGCAAAGTTGGATTTCGATGTATATATCATGCGTTAAAGGGGTGTTTGGAATAGTTACGGTATCCCAAATCTATAATTAAACCAGATAACTAAATTATAAATCGCAAATGGTAAAAGTCACTTTTAAGGCTATTTTATAAGAAATCGCAAGTTGTAAATCGTAAAGTGGCTTAGGGTTAGGGTTATATAACAGCGCTGGAATTAATGTTAAAATAAGGCTATTTATAGAGAATTAAATAAGGGCAAGGGATAGGATTATAGCCCCCTACCTACACCTATACTCTTTCTCCCCTCCCCTTACTCTAGCTGTCGTATACTCGCTATCGTAATATAGTATCGGGAAGAGGGAGAAGAGAACCTAGGGGAGAGAGAGGATAGATAAGTAGTGAACCATTGTTAGCGCGACACGCAGTAGCCTAACCTCTTTTGGAAGGTAGTATTCGGGGCTAGGAATAAGCGACACGCACGACTGAAGACTTTTCCTAACTTCTGTCCCCCTCCGCTACCCTCTCTCTTACCCCTCTCTCTCTCTGTTTTTCTCTCTTCTAAATCATATACTAGGGTATAAAAACCTATATAATAGTAAGTATAGGCGATAACAAGGGGGTATAATAGCGAGGGGGTACGATAGTAAGGGTATAATAGTAAAGGTATAATAGTAAGGGTATAATAGTAAAGGTATAATAGTAAGGGTATAATAGTAGGGTATAATAGTATGGGTAGCGAGTATATGTGATGGTTCTGACCGTCACGTGCTATCTCAGCCTTGACTAGCGTGGCTTGGCATCACACCTTGTATTTAGACTCGAGCTCTCTCAAGCTCTCCTCTTCTCCTCAGCTTAGAATCTTCGAATAGACAGTTCTACGATTCCATAACCTACACCTTGGACGCCCACGGGCAACATATCGTACGTGTCGTCACAGTATATATATAAAGATTTTAAGGTAATAAAGTTTAAATAATGGTAGAGGTTTAGGTATTCTAGTATAATAGTAGTAATTATATAACTTTTACAATTTACGATTTATAATTTAGTTATATAGTTTAATTATAGATTTAGAATACTATAATAGTATCTATTTTATATTTGATATATAAGCTAAAGGTTTTTAATACTTGTGAGAAGTTTAAAATTATAAGGAATATGAAACTTTGATTTATATAGTTCATTCCGAGTCTACGTTTTGAGCTAAAGAATAGTATGAGACTAAGGTAGACTCCTAGTACTAGCTTCGAACTGGGACAACTCCTATAAGACCTTAAGATATGGATGCTTTATATACTTCCACGTAATATCCTTGTCGCCATACCTTTTATGCTTTAGGGGTATAAGAGAAACTGTATACTGGAAGTAGTCCCAAAGCAAAGTGACGGTACAATAGGAGAAAGTTTCATAATTTAAATAGATATACTCAATTAAAGAAGTACAAACAGATAAAGAATTTACTCGGATGCCTGCCCGACGTACATCTCCATATAAAGAAAGACAAGACTGGTATATGTACAAGCAAACCCTAAACCAGACCCCCCCAAAAAAGCACCCCGCTACCCAAACCCCATACCCAAGGCTTAAAAACGTCACTTTTTAAAGATCAATCCAAAGACGAAATGACCAATTCTCACTCATTCTTTACATGTAATTTCCTCTTGCGTTGGCGTTGGTGGTGTGGACAATGTGGATTTGTGACTTGTCCATGGACTTGAGGTTGATGGGCTGCATATCATCATCACCAAGGGTGGCGAACATGGTGTAGTCCTCGAAGCCCTTGACGTTCATCTTTCTCATCAGAGGGCCGAGTTCGAGGATACCGGCGACGATTATACCGATACTAACTTCGGCTGCGGACCACCAGAAGACGGGTGCTGCCTCGACTGGAAATATTGTTAGCATGTTGTCTATGGTTATAAAGAGAGATAAAACTTACAAAGTGGATCCTTGGACTCTTTCAGAGTCTTAAGACCAGCGAGACGAATCACATTTGCGACTGATGCTCTGAAGATTTTGTTAGGATATGCTGATAGAGTACTAAGTTAGAGTCAACTTACAGAACTGCCAGTCCCCAGATTCCATAAATGTAGAGCTTAATTGTCTTATTCAATCGAGAGTTGCGAAGCATGAACCATGGCGCGATGAGGAAGAGAGAATCTAACAGAATGGTAACGAACGATAGTGCGTAACCCATATACAATTGTCCATCAAGCGGCCAGCAAGTTCCCTTCTTGGTCGGGTCCGTGAGTTCCCAAGCGTAGGAAATTGGCTTACATTGCAACAATAGGTAGAGAATAAATGCAAACGAGATTGCAAAATCCAAGAAGATCGAAACCCAGAGGAGGGCTCGGAGGAACTTGTTCTTGGTCCATTCCAAAAATGTAAGTGCGATACTGACTTTCATGGCGGATGTCAAGATGACATAGATGAGTTCGAGGAAGAAAAGGTATTTGAGCGATTCGCGGAATTTTGCTGGATTTGCGGCTCCTAAATGCCCCCCGAGACCACCTTCTGCTCCGAGGATGGCCAGAGCGAGGAGTGCCGCATAGGAGAGGAGAGCGAGGACAATGAGATAATCATTGAGATTGAGATTCTTGGAAATTGCGGCGCGGGTGTAGATTCTTAGACCGATAAAGACGGTATTGAGAACCATGAATGCCGAAGATATCCACACCAAGAGCGGCCCATTGCCAGTAATTGCCATCTTTGCGATTGTCGGGATTTTCTATCGAAGAAAATGAGGATGGAGGGGCGGAAACCAGAATGAACAGTATGCCAGCACGAGAATGGTGTCACAAACAGGAACCCGAAGAAAACTAGGAGACAGACACGGCGACGAGAAGAGCCATTCAAGTAATAAAGGGAGATACAGGACGAACTTGGTCATGCTTCCTTTTCTGATATGAACTCAGAAACAAAACGCAGAGAAACTTTATTGCTGGTGCAAGAAACACTAGTGCACCCATAAAAAGTATGAGAAAGATCAGGCGAAACTCCAGATCGTGGACTTTGGTGCCTGATTGTGATACTTCTTCAGGGTAGGTGGTCGCAACATCACAACCTCCTTCCCAGGAACATCAAACCTCATTGATGCCATGAACCAATGGAAAGATTTTTCATGAGGGTTCCTAGGACCAAAGTCTAGATTGAATAGCCAATTCGTACAGATCTTGCCTACCTACCCCGAACGAACTTGACGAGAAATAGATTGCATAATGCTTGTTGGGAAGGCTTGTTGTGAATGGTGAGAGGGCATCGAGTTGATGATTGGTGGTTCCACTTTAGGGTGGTGTAGCCGAAGCTTCCCCTGAAACCATACTACCGGTAGTTCCGCACTGTCCTCCTGGACCTCCCCTGATAGCCGTTACATGTGGCGTCATTGATACGGATACAGTACACACCCTCATAAGCTTTGGGGATCTGCCCTCTTTAAAGTCGCTTGTCTGACAATCATGAACCTTTCCGCTCAACACAAGTCGGTAACTCCCCCAGCCGCTACTCTGTACATATGATCGGCGTCCTACATCAGCCTTGCTGCGTCACTTGGAGTGCCGTATCTTACCGGCAGACAAAACTAGTGTTGTGAAGCTGCGTACTCGTATTTCACTTCAAAATTCGCATCAACTAAGAAAATGGGTCGAGCGACGAGGTTGTGTGGGAAACATAAATTAGGCCGACGTCCTAAACTCAGAGTACTCTCCCTTGTTACCGAGTTTGTGTAAGCTGGGTAAGATAAACTTCATGTCACTGGCACGATTGCGTTGTACTGCTCTCTTGCAGAACGTGACGAGTCTTTTGTGGACGAGGTAAGATACAGTCCATTTGTTATCCTCAGCACCTGGCGAATAGACCGAGGCTTTTATCTATTGGGGAACTGACAACTGTCAAATATGGACAAGAGACCAAACAGATGTGTTGAAATTTATGAAAGTTTTGTAATTTTAATCCTAAAGTAGGAATTTCCTTGATATCGCTTATATTTCCTCGTCGCGTTATATATACATTTCAATTTTTGGGTTTGCGATTTCCTTATTAAGCGGTCGGAGATGCCTAGGCGCGCTATGGGGCTTGCCACGACTAGCTCCGCACCACTTAGGCTATACTATTGTTAGGTACCAAGACTTAAAGTGGGCATCGCTAACTCAAAAATCGAAATGTACATATAACGCGACGAGGAGATACTGTAGTATGTGGCCCGTTCGTCCTACATAGTGTAGCGTGCCTCTTATCAGAAGTCCTACCGTAAACTACATGATAACTCTAACAAATTTTCTCCTGACGAAAGCGAGGGTAAACTTGTAATTATCGTTAAAAGCCTAGACAAGGCTGAAGAAACTCAAAGGCTACCTAAAAGGATCCGAACAGGGTCGCCACGCATTATTACGGGACTTCTGATAAGAGGCTGTAAGGCGAGAACTTTACAAGCGAACGCGCAGTAGGAAGACGCACTAACTGTTAAGTAAGATACGATTTTAATATTCATCCTCCCCTATAGATAAACGGTTTAGGAACAGAACGCGTGTTGAAAGTAATAACAACCCTCGATTTAAGAAACCAGCTTATATTAGCACCTAGACCCTCTTTATAAAGGCTTTTGGTGGTAGGCTTTCTTTCCCTCACGTGACCCACCCGCCCTCACCCGACGCTCACCCACCTCCAACATTTATTTGATTTTAGACGTCATTCAACGGTTCCTTTAAACGCTATTTGATAACGGCCAAGACTAGTAATTGGCCCAAAGCGACTTTATGCCGACACTTTAAAGGTTTGGCCGAATTAATATTATGAATCACGTAATCTTTTAATTTTAATATACTTTTAACTTATTACCGTCAGTGGGTGGACGGAACCTATTTATAATAGAAATAAGCAGTTTACAGTCGTCGTTCATGACACTTGGCGCAATAGTAATACGAAGTACAATCATCATTCCAATCCACATATTCTCTCCGTCAAATCCCGCCCTTCTAAAAACGCTTTGTAGTGATCCCGGCCTAGTCTCACGGATCAAACAGATACAGACCCCCCTTCCGATCTAAATAGAAAGAAAGCTTTGCGTGAGTTATATACCCCTAGTACACTCGACACTCGCTAAGCATCCCCCCCTTTACTAGCCGGACGCGCTTAGCGAAGGATAAGCAAGGGATAGATCGCTAGCGAACCACTGAGTAGCAAATGCACACTTCGCGTCAAGTTTTCTTTTCGCCGTGTCTTGGTCTAGTATAAAAGAATGTTTCACTGCTTAGCAAATATTCACCGTATCGTAGACTACATATTATTATGTATAATACTTGAATATTATTCGAGAATTACTCGAATGTTTGAACGGAAAGATACTATTATTATATTATGTGGAAATTATAAGCCCTGTAGTATTCTATATTAAAATACATATAAAATAATGCCTAAACTGTCTAGGAAAACAGTGTTCTCTAATTTGCTATTCTTCGCGCAAATCTAGATAAAGTAATCTCACTTCAAATTAGAATTAGTACTAGAGTTTCTAGAAAGCCAAACTTAATAATTACAGAAAGCCTAAAAAGAATGGTGTAAAGAAGTATACATCTTAGTTTTCTTAGATAGTTTATATCCCTTTATACGAGTATATCTATTATTACTCGTAGTAGATCTCTTTTCTAATTAATAAAAATATAGAAAACAAGCTCAAGAGAGTATATAGCGGTTGTAACTAGCACGAAAGCTGGTTTACTAAGGAGATATATATTAATAAATAACCGCTACTATTCTTAATATAAACTTACTTGGAGCAAGTTCTAGGTAAACTACTAGTAGAGTCTTTCTTATTTTTCTTTGTAACTTAATCTATATACCAAGGACATGTAGAATAAGATGAGATTTCACTCCTTGATTAAAGGGTCTGGAGTAACAAATTGTCTAGAAAAGGTGGTGAAAAGTCAGTTTCTTATTAGGTGATCCGCCTCTAGGATTCTATTCACTTGGGATTATAATGCTGAGCTTCTTTACAAGTGCTAAAGATTAATTCTATAGTTAGGCTAATACAGCATCCTGAATCTACCACTAAACCAGATAACTAAATCGCAAATCGTACATCGCAAAAGTCATATATCTACTACTACTATACTAGAGTGCCTATACCCCTATACCCCCACCCTCGCTTAAACTTTGTAGCCTTGAAATTTTCACGTGTATACTCGCTACCCCTACTGTCGTACCCTTACTGTCGCACCCCCTTACTATTACCACCCCCTAACGGCTGTCGCCTACACTAACTGTTGTATAGGGGGTTGTACCCTAGTATGTTATTTAGAAGAGAGAAAAAGAGAGAGAGAGGGGGTAAGAGATAGGGTAGCGAAGGGAAATAGAAGTCGGGAAAAGTTTTTAGTTGTACGTGTCGCTTATTCCCAGCCCCCGAATACTACCTTCCCAAAGAGGTTAGACTAGTACGTGTTACCTTAATAATTGTTTACTACTCGTACTTGTCTATCCTTACTCTCCCTCCTACTTTCTCAGATTCTCTTCTCTTTCTTTCCGATAACCCTTTACGATAACCCTTAACGACAGCGACAGCGATAGTAATAACGAGAAGGGAAAGGGGGTATTTATTTGCCTGGGGGTGGGGGGTCACATTACGACAAAACCTACTAGAGCGGGGGTATATAATTAGTATGTGTAAGACGCGTGTTAAGGGGGGAGTAAGGGTAGGGACGAGGGGGGAAGAAGGGGTTACTAAGAGGGGCGGGCGTGTAAAAGGGCACACCGGCGGACTTATATAATAATACTATACGGAATTATTTAGACCAACCCGACTTTATTATCTGCCTATTATAAAGTGTCTTTTACGATTTGCGATTTACGATTTGGTTATCTAGTTTAGTAGTAGATTCAGGATGCCGTAGCTGAAGACATAAGTATATCCTACGATCCTGTTACTCTTAGAGACTATACTCATATCCAAATCTGCCAGCGATATTTTAGTACAACTTCATGTTTATGTGACTGATAAGTGTCTTGATTTTGTGAAATGGACATGTGACAGTTTGTATTCTACCTTCGCATAAATAGGACGCATGCCAAGAGCCTGTTCATTAATTGTCTATGGAGTAACCACCAACTGGCTGCCTTTTAGACTCCACCAACTCCAATCTCACGACCTACCAGAGTACAACTGCAGATGTCAATTGAGTCTTAGAGGGCAAGCTGGGCGCTTCCCTCCTCACTCTGGACAAGCAACAAGGATCAAACCCCCAAATTTTGCACAAGAAACTTACCTGGAGTGAATATCTCCTCCCCTCCAGCCGCCCCCCCCAAACAATCAGTCTTCTCAAGCACTTCTAGATCATATGACAGATCCCTGGTCGCAGTCATTCTTTCTTCCGCTTCTTTGTTCCGCTACATCTATATCTGAAATGCAGGGTGTGCGGATTGGACTCAGCAATCCCAGTGCTGCTGCAGCCCACGAAACTCGGGCTCAAGAATCGGCCTTCGTCATTTCATCCCAATCTACGCAAACTTCCGCAGCTGTCAAAGGTTTTGAGAATAAACGCCATCAGCTTGACACAATTGAGCATATAGGCGAGACCAGTGATCGTAACACGTCAAACTTGGAAAGAGATAGGGCTGTCTGCTTCACCAAGTCCTCTGCAAATACCATTATTCGCTACCAAGATGCTTCGCAAACTTTGAAAGGAACCACTGCAACCAGTCTTCAACGTAGCCAGGCCATGGATGACAGAATTGTCAGCAGTGAAATTCTCAAGGTTCATCATGCCCCGGAAGACAATACTGTGGCAGCCTTGTCCAGTGAAGTCGCACCCATTCCTTCAGTTACAGAGTTTACCCTATTTCCTGAACTCCCAGTTGAGCTTCGGTTATCAGTTTGGTCCCTCGCCGTCAAGAACTTGCCGGGTCATGCATATGAAATTAGGCGCAAGATACATGAGGTCTCCTCAGATTCATACTCGACTGCCTCCCAAACGCCCAGCGAATATTATATCTATGACAACAATCCTCAGCGCGGAATTGAATCTGTTTGTCGCGAAGCCCGCACGGCATTTCTCGATTTAAGCACATTGATCTTCAAAGGAGACGCAGCAAATGTTAGTGGTAAAAATGGCCGAGTAAATCTTGAAAATGACACTCTCTTCTTCGGCACGGCGATTGGCTTTCAGGAGCTAGAACAGATAACTTTCGAGATGGGTATTGATACTAGTGAGAAGGTTCGATACATTTGTAGAATGCAATGGTCTGACTTTTTATTCTGGACTTTCAATGACAAACATACCGACAATACCGCTCATTGGCCGGATGATGGATCGACGATTTTTCTGTATTTTACACGGTTAGAGCGAATTGGCCTAACTTTAGCGGGGACGGTCAAATATGCAGACAACCATGAAAGGTATGGATGGAAGCACAACCTTGTGGAAGTGGAGGAAGGACTGGACACATGGGATGAAGCGGTCCTTAAAATGACACGAGAAACTCTGTGGGATGACTGGAAAGACTACCAATATCGGTGTGCGCGCACACATGGGTGTGTTGACAAAAGTCAAACGTTTCCTCGGGTTGCAAGCATGCAGTACACACGATTCTATTAGTTGACATAAGACGAGTGTAAGGAGCAGCGGTGCGGAATATCGTTTTGTGCCCGTGGAATACTTGTGCTCATAGATCAAGTCCCTCCTGCCGAGTCTGCAATCGGATTTTGAAATTGAGAACCAAGCCCTCTTTCTTTCAGGGCATTTCAATGATAATGGAACATATTCGCGATTCAGAATTGTGTGTGAGGTCAGTGACCGTTTAAGTATCTCTTCTTAATGGCGCACAGTTCATGGTGATCCATAAACCATTCTAGGTTTAGATCAACCTAACAAATGCCAGAGGGGGTTTCAACTGTGCATATACTATATAACCTCCTAATTCGTAAAATAAGTGCAACCAGAGGCTAGCTCATAGAGCTTGCCAAAATGTTTGATATCTTTGTGCCTGTAGAGGACATGAAGCCCATGGTATTGGCCAATAGTCGATTTGAGGATCCATAGCACACATAGTCTGAGAAGTGCAGTTTCAATACAATATCAGATTCTTTTCTTCTTGTTCCACAGAGCATTGGTTGGGCTTTTGAATGGTCTGGGCAATAATTAACGGGAATCGAAATTCACGGCCCTGGTCGGCATAGAGGTTTCCAGGCTCCTATCGTCTCTTTGAAATAAAGCTTCTTGATATCCATTGTAAACACATACTCGTGATTCATGTATCTTCTGGAGCAAGAGACTAGAGTTTGGTCTCGCAATCTACCTCATTCAAAGAGTTTCAGGGAATGTGAAATTTGCTACAGGTAGCTTATAAAAATCATGAGACGTGGGTCAGAACTTATCTTAACCATGGAAGATTCAGCGTGTGATTTTTATTCTGCATTTTGATAATTTCTTTTATTTCTTATACTGACTTCGGGACGGACGGGCTGTTAATCTCTCTGATAATTGATTGTCCCATAGCCACCATTCCCCCCGGGGGATCTAGAGACACCCCTATCGAAGACTTGTAATTTTTCTTATGGTCCATAGGATGCACATCACCACCTCCATCTTTCACTATTTCCTTTCGTTCTTCCTGGATTCCGTTCTCCTCATCCTTGGACAAGGCCAACGTCCTATCATCCGTCGCAATTCCAAACTCAAATTGCACCCATGGATCATATGTAGTTTTCTGAGGTACCAACATTCCCGAATTTCTGAAACCTGGTGATGTTTCACCAGACCCTTCAGACTTTGAGGAGATCATTGAAGGAAAGAGTTTGATTTTTCGGAAGAGTGGTCGAAGGGTTGCACAAGACGAGGCGATTATACCAAGTCCAATTTCGACGGTGCTCCATAATGCGATGTAAGTAAAATTGTATAGGAAATCATCACTGGAATTGAGATGCTTTGCGTAAGGGAAACGGGCTACTGTTGCTATCGAAGCTCTGTTAGAAACGTTAGCTGATGGAGATTAATAGAGGGAGAACAAGACGAACAAAACTCCAATTGATAACAATCCCACAACTGACAGTTTGTCCTTGCAATCCATTTTCGCATTCCATACAAAAGAGATTGGTAGCAAGGCCAATGTCCAGTCCGCGAAGACGTTCAACAGAAAAGAGATGTATGTTGGAATCGTCATAAGTCTACGACTGTGACAATCTCCCCACCCAGGTTCTTCGGCTTTAGATGAACTAATCCTATCCCTAGACCAGTAAAATCGAACTGGGTGACATTGAAAAATAATGATAAATATGTAGGCAAAATTAAAAACTGCCAACAACGCCAGCATATTCCATATGGCAATACGTTGCCATCTTTCATGTAAGCATATTCGCAAAAGGAGAACTCCCGCGACGAATTTTATCAGAACTGCTACAGCGACATAGAAGACCTGCCCAAGCCATAGAAACATGAGAGCTTTCTCTTGTGAAGGTATTGGTACCTCATCGACGTGTGATCCGAGCCCATGCTTAATTGCAAGAAGTCCGAATATTGTGTAAGCGGTGTAAACAACCTAGAGGCCAAAATGAGTTTCATATCCACAGAATTTGCGAAAACCCTTTTTTCTTACCAAAGTGAAAACCGATAACCAATCCTCCGCAAATAAACGCCTTTTCAGGATATACAAAACCGAATAAAATCGAAGGCAAACTGCAAGAAAACTGAACAATAGAAGAGTGCACCCAACAGCAGCTAGTTCCGGTCCTCGATTGTGGCCTGCCATAATATCGAGCGACCCAGTTTAATTGGTGTGCTGGGAAAGCTGGAACCAGGTGGTCGTCCGAAATTAAAGTCGCCAGCGTGGAGGTGGATTCGCGGAAGGCTGCGAACCCTTCGAATCTAAGCGTCAGAAACTTCGGTATCGATGCCCGTTGGTCCAAAGAGGAAATTCGTCCGATGATATTGCCATTAGTACTTCGTCTCTTCTTTAAGAGAAACGGTCGTCCAAAGAAAGTTTCTCTGTTGCTGATAAGATCGTCAGGAGTCTTGGCTGTCAGATATAGACAGTGGGGTCACAAGGCACGTCCTTGGAAAAGAAGCTTCTTTGATGCTCGAAACCAAAACATATAACGGCCTGTTTGGCTGGGGATGGATACTCAGGGTGCACCATACTAATGAGAGTTTTATACTCTTTACAAATGCTAACTCGTAACGAAGCACAGAAACGTTTGGCTGGCATGTCGAATGTGAAGCAAAAAATTTTCCGAATATATTAAATTAGCTTCATTCGGAATGCGCTATTTGAAATCGAAGTGGTATAAAACCAGTGTTTGTTAAATGTAAATACAACAAGTTTATTCTACCTAGTATGAAAACTACTACTTTATATACTACTATATATGTTCATGTCTAAAATATTGGTAGAACTAGGTGGAATAGAGATGATTATTCAAACAGGTGATGTTATTAATTCAGTAAATAGTGGTAGTAGTTATAATCACTATAACACCACTATCAAAAGACCAATCCCAGCAATGACGTGTTTAAATATGATGTAGAAGCTTTCTTAATCCAAATAGTATTATACTCAAATGTAAGATCGAGTATACACTTGATAAGTAAATAGAGTTTTACTAGGTTTTGCTTATTCCAGGGTATGCTACCGAATGGATTATACAACTTTAATAGCCTCCGGTCGATCCCGTCACGCTGTTTTGTTCCTGGCCGTAGGCGAAGGCCCGAAAAGGTATGTCTCGTAGGCCTACATTTTAATGCTGCTTTATCTAAAGACCTTCTACAAGGGTAGAACTTGAAGCTATTTAGAACCCTAGGATTTTACTTATATATACCTAAGAAAACATTTATATAAACTAACTAGCTACCTATTACTAGTATATTCCTAGGGACAAGAGGGCATACTAGGGAACACGATATAGGGTATACGATTTTCGAGCTTAACTACTATTATAAACGCTATCTATTAAATCGCCTCTCTAATCTATATTCCTTCTATTCCTTTTAGGTTATTCGTACTCTAGCAGGACAGAAACTTACAATTTGCCTTATACTTACAGTACTCTATTCTAAAAAGTAGCGCTTTATCGCTAAGGCTATTAAAGTCGTATAATCTACCGAATGGAGTACAACCCTACGCTCCCGAACCAAACAGGCCGTTACATGAGAGACCGAATGAACTTGGGTTCACGGGCCAGGTAGACTACTATTTTGAGGGATACGATCATCGGATCCCACCACAGCCACCTGACGTCACAGCTCGGCTAGTTTCTTAATAATTCTGTGATAGTTGCCAAGATTTATGGAGTGTTTGGTATCGAATTTTGTGACGTGGGAGAACCGTAAGCGACAGCATCATTACAGTAATTGATGGCTACCAGACATGTCTCCTACGCACGCGAGCCTTTGAACCCTCAGTCTTCCCCTTTCCACATTGGCCTCTCAGAAGCCTGAAACAGCGTTTCTTATAAACAAACAATATATTTCTAAACGCTTGGGGGCTTCTTAGTGGATCACGGAATGTCCCATGCGTATACGACATCAAATGGCGAGTCGGGCAAGTGGACACAATTGAACCGATTAAATGGTAGCCAAATTACAGTCGCTTAAAGAATGCATGTATGCCCACGCACTGGCCACTATCAATTCCTTACACCTACTCTACTACTGGAAGAAGGGGGTGGATAGCCAAGCATGCTCTATATAACGTAGATCATCTATATAAAAGTATATGTCTACAGAAAGCGAATTTCTTATTCGCTAGTCTCGCTAGGAATAGGGGCCGAGACATACTATTGAGTTATACCGTAGTAAGCCATTCGACTCTCAGGCGTCCACCCTCTTTACTACCATAATACCCTATATTCTTTTCACTATTGGGATTACAGAATAAAGGTAGAGGGGTCAGGATTAAACGTTAGGGTTGTTTGAAAATGATTTTCCGTTGTTTAATAAATATCCCTTACACGGTAGGCAGAATCGCCTAATCAGGTTTGGCAGGTTGGGTTCTACTTCGAAGTACCAGTTTTGATTGGTTTCTGCCAGTTTTGATTATTTTCTACCGGTTTTGATTGGCGAGAGTACTAAGGTCAAACCTGATTAGGCATTTCTGCTTACCGGTTTGTGTCAGTTACGAAGTAAGGGATAGCCAAGGGCCTACATTTTGTGCCAGATGTGGCCTGTGTAAGTTGGCTCGTGTTTAATCGAATCCCTCAGATGTGAGCGTTATTATTCCCGGGTTCTCAAGATTCGAATCGCTGGGATAGACAAGAATATGACAACCTAATATTGAGACCACTGTACGGTCAGATATTTGATTTACCAAGTAACTTGTTTTCTGGAACGTTGAGATTCTGAGGATGGATACGGAGTGGGGTGAGGACATGGGTTGAGGCTCACACTCACGCGGAGGTGCCCGAACACATGTCGTCGGAAAAGTTACCGAAGGAGGAAAGTCAAAAGTGTATCCGATAGGTCCCGCGGTTGATAGATCAGGAGTCCCCTGATGCAACCCGACATTCTCTGGGGTAAAAAAGACCTTGTTGGTAAGAAGTCCCTAGAGGGATGAAACTTTCTCGAAAACCAATAAATGACTTCCGTATTCTACAAGGGCCTTCTAACTTCGTCGATCACGAAATATTGTTGAGAAAAACCTGATGTCGCATTTATTTCCAGGTACGGATTGTGCAGGAGGGTCGGTACCATCCTGTTACAGAAAAAACAAGGATCGTATCTATTACCCCGTATTACCGAAGCAGGGACGCAACTCCACATCTCCGTAATCGTCAATCCACAGCTGGTGGAGAGCGGGTGGATAGTCTGTGGATATCAGAAGATCGATCGCGAAGAGTGCTTGGCTACAGTTTTTCCGCTTCCCATCAACTCCGCGATCTACGAGACGACATCCCAATTTAGGGGACTCGGGAGAGTTACTGCCTAGGGGTCCTAAGAGGATCGCAGATTTGATATCCCAAGGATATTGATTGGGGTATTGTTGCTTGTCTCGTATTGAAAACGACTTTAAAAAATGATGGGTTGAAAACCGGATTTCCAAAACCCGACATGGTTACTGTATGAAATTACGCACTCCTGTCGTCTAACGGAATCACTTGAAACGATGCCACTATTCTTCAGAGGCCGAGTTTCAGTAATACCAGCAGAAGTGTTCAATGTCTCCCTTTCCAGAACCAACCTACAAAAAGGGGAAGAAGAAAATTATGATATGGCAAATGATTGACAAAATTAAAGTACTACAACGCGATGAGATCAAGCTCAGGTATATAAGGAGAGAAACACAAGAAACAAAACACTGCCCTCAGGGCCCAGCAGTCTAGCCGGTGCTGTAGGACAAACGGCAGACCAGGAGAAAACAAAATCCGCTCAAAATCAGTACCCAAAGCTAAAATCAAAAACCCAACCAAAACCCCCATATCGCCAAACCCCTCATAAATATTTAACATTAAGAATTATGAATCAAAAATTGCCCCATAAGCGGGTATTCCTCTAGCCTCCATAGCATAGACGACCATCTGCGTTAACTTTTTATTACTGATAATGCATACCGCCTCCGCATTACTTTCTCTCAACAACTGATAAGTAATAGCAACCATATCTGGTCTACCCATAGTCTTCGTATTATGAATAACGGCTTTTGGATCTGCAGCTTTCACAGCATCGCAGATCTCAGTACCGAAATTTGTTTCTGGATGTGGTGTTGACCAAAAGACTCGAGCTGGGACTTTTCTCGCGTAGATGACCGGAAGACAAGGTCCGATTCCCGAACCAGTAGCGACGAGCACAACTGATCGAAAAAGGGGCGCGATCCGTAAAACACCACAAGCGGGGATACCGCGAACCCAAAGCTTCGTTGGTGCATTATTGATTTGTCGTTTTGTCCAGTCGCCAGCATTTGAGACAATGACAGAGAACTCAGTCAAGCCTGGCTTTGCGACAGTGGCAAAAGCGTGCCATTCGAGAAGAGGTCTCTCACTCAATCTGATGGCTGTTCCAACCTCGGCTATGGTGTAATCAAAGTAGAGGCGGACAGCATGGGGGGATAGTACATCAGCTCGAACTTCAACCTTTCGAAGGTTTAGCCATGGTAAAATTACAGATAGAGTTGCTACCAAGAGTAGCCAGTATGCAGGACTTATTGAAAGAGCATGACCGAGTGTGTCTGAGCCACGCGAGGCTTCGGTAGCGAGGATGGTTTGAACCCAAAAGAGAAACAGCGCGGTCCAGCCGGCGAATCTATGAGTAAGCTCGAAGTAGTCGTGGTATTTAATCCGGAGTTTTGGGTGCGCCGAGCAGACCATGGCCGCCAGGAGCGTAACCAAAATGTAGGAAACGACCAATACCGCTGTGTGGTTGTGTTTGATTGTTGCAGTTACGGTAAAAATGATTAGCCAAATCAATGCAGCCACTCCACAGCCACTGTGCAAGCCTCCAATGTGGTAGACTTTGGCACAATTCCGTCGAAGCCATAGTGGTGCTGAAGTTGGGACCGAACAAGCAATCTTGAACAAGAAATTGATGACGATTTCCTGTCTCATCAAAACAGCCATGCAGAGGTTGGCTCCAATTGCCGTTGACATATTCTCGAGATGTCGTCCTGCCTTTCCAAAATAACCCATCAGGACGGCCGCAATGGCATTGAATATGAAAACAACTGAAAAGAATCTTCGGTATAGAGAGAATATACGATGACGCAGGGCACGAAGCCCATGGTATCCGTGTTTCGCTGGAAGCTGGAATTTTTCCGAATAGTCTGAGTCAATGGAGCCTTGACGGGTTGAATCCAGGGAATGGACCGCGACCTCAAGCATCTGTTTCTCGGTTTCTGGAGCTATCACAACAGGTGCTGGGGCTGTGATAACAACAGCAGGGGTAGAAGCTTGAACTCCGATAGATGCTATGAGTGCACGTTTGTCCACTTTCCCATTAACGGTCATTGGAAGTAACTCCACGAACCGGAAATTTGCAGGGACAGCATAATATGGTTGCCTTTCTGCTACCACAGCTTTTACAGTTGCTTCGTCGATGAATTTTGCACTTGTGTAAAATCCCCAAAGAACCTTCTCGGTAAAGATTGCACATGCTTTGGTCACCCCTGGGGTTGCCTCAATGGAGGCGGCAACGCTGTCGAGTTCTACTCGGAAGCCCTAATATTATTAACAAAGTGTTACGGACTTTATCCGAGTTTCTAACGCTTACCTTAATCTTCACTTGATCGTCGGCCCTACCCTCGTGCGCAATAGAGCCATCTGGCCGCCATCGACATAGATCACCGGTGTTGAACATTATAGATCTGGTATCAAATTAGTTAGAGTTTCAGAAAAAAACCCGAGATATATTCTTGCCCGTCATTTTTGAACTTGTCCAGCTTGTATCTCGTTGATGTGAGTTCCGGCAAGTTCAAGTATCCCCGAGACACCGCAGCACCTCCCACCCACATGAGGCCTGTGCTGCCGATTGGAGCTGGATTTTCATTCTCATCAAGAATGTAAACACTGGTGTTTGGCACAGGCTTTCCAATTGACAATTCCCTTCCCTGGGAGTGTTTATGCATGGTGTTTACAATTGTAACTTCCGTAGGACCTGCATGATAATAGTTAGTCATCTCTATATATAGAAAAATAAAATAATCTTCTGGTGCATCTCGGGAGCGGGGAAAAAGTGTCAACCCGCCAGACAAACTCAACAGGAAAATATTCCCCAAGGATCTCACTTACCACAACAATTATAGAACTCTGCTTGCTCTGCCCAATCATCAGCGAGACTATAGTTTTTGTTAGCCTTTCTATGGACAAAGTGTACGGCCAGGATACACTTACGCCTGTGGGCATGGCTCCCCAGCCACTGCCACCACATTTATATTTGGGTATTCCTTTCGAGGAAATGATCCGAGGATTGATGGTGTGAATATAACGGTGTGGGCCTGTTCACTTAGTAAATGCCAAGACAAGCACGACAAAGATTCCTACCTTTTTGAGAACATGTTTCCAATCGCTTGTTCGAATCAGCAAAGTGCCGCCATTCATGAGTGTTGCGAAAATCTCCCATTGTCCTAAAAATATCAACGAAAGCCCTACGAAAATTGTGGCTTTAAACGCTTACCCATATCAAATGAAATTGAAAGTAGTTGCGCCACAAGGGTAGCTCTTCCAATATTCAAGTTGCCAGGATATGAGGTTAGCAGATTTGTGACGTTGCCGTGAGATACGTCGACTCCCTTAGGAGGACCAGTGCTTCCTAAAATTCATCAGCATAATTCATTTGCAAACTCTGAACAACCCGTACCGGATGTGTAAATTGCATATGCGCCGTCGGATTTGCTGCATTCAATCTGGAGTCTGGGGGAGGCTGTAAACTGGTTGGGTTGAGAATCGAGAACAAGTACTTTGCTGGTTGTTGGGTCTGCCAGCGATTGGACTTTATCGTGGAATCTTTCAAGGCACAAGATGAATGGTGCGCCTGTATCTTTTATGATGTGTCGAAGAGCTGATTCTGCTGTAACTTGCCCATCCAATGGAACGTATTGACAACCGCACTTTAAAACAGCTAGCATAGCAACGATCATAGGCAAAGATCTTTGCACTACCAGACAGACCCGCTGTCTGGGTTGTAAGCCCAAAGATATTAGCCGATGAGCGAGTTGATTGGCAGCATTTTCCAACGCCTGGTACGTGAGAATATTTCCTTCTTGTTCGACAGCAACAACATTTGGCTGTTGATCAACGATGCTCTCGAAGGCTTTGTGTATTAGCTGAAAAGGAGCTGGTTCTTCACGTCCGCGACCGAACTGGTTAAATATGATTTGGTCGGAAAAATTAAGGCCTTCCAGATTTTGAAATGAGGAAGACATGGTGAGATGTCGAGGTAGGAGTATAGTAAGGGGAATTAATCATATATAAAGGCTGCTAGATGGCAACAGCCTCAGCACAATGATCCAGCAAAGGACAAGGAATTCACTTTGTAAATCACTTTGTTAAAAGTTTGTGAGATTGGGGACTCAGGCATTATTATATATATCTCTTTGTCACTCCATACCTTCCCAAACCTGCGACTGGGGGATGAACATGGCCCATGGGACATGGGGCATGCCACTACAGCAAAATTGCCCCCCCCCGCCGATCTCCATAGCAAACCTTAACGGGTATTATAACCATAATATGGTTTGCGAGATGCCGAGACTAGGTACTGTCAGGAGAATCGAGGAATTAATTTGCTTTGGCCCAACTTGCAGGGGGGCAAAAACCTGAGTGGGAAGGAGAAACGCCTGCACAAGATGATGCTTGAAAGTAAAAATCGTGATCCATAATAATTGTAGGTTGCCCCACCTAAGCCAAACGTTATTTGGTACAGTAGCCTGCGGCCATCTTGCGCGCTGTGCGTCATACCCTAGGACTTGGCTAGTTCAAAATGAACAAAGCTACTCGTAAACCAAAGCCGATGGGACAATCTTCTAGGAAGCAGTTTTTACGGACTTCTTCCTAAGCGTAACAAACGTAAAACCTAGTTGGGACTTTAACCTGTACTGAATACGTATTCCACTTGACTATCCTACCTATGTAATACTTATCACTGTTACGTTTGTTTCGCCTCGGAGGAAGGACTTCAACGTCACTCTAGACTACAGATGGTTTATTATTATATAATCAAGAATCTTGGTGTATACTGTATTGAAAACTACTGTAGGCTAGTAGGCAGGAACTGTACAGAGAAGTAGGGACGTGCCAAAAAAAAGATCGTTTTAAGCCTAGTTATTACCGGACTAATGTTTTCTTCCGAGGCGCAAAAAACGTAAAACTTGGTGGGAACTTGACTACAAATTCTACTGAAATACGGAACCTAGGTATCCTACATGAACCTTGTTAATACTATTCCCACGCGGTACAAGCAAGCATAATATCGTGTATCGAAAACTACACCGGACAAACTATAGGTACCGAGAACGCCACAAAAGACGTTTTTCAGCCTTAGTCATCCATCCCCAGATTGATTCCTTCTTCCAAGACGTAAGTAACAAACGTAAAAAACAAAATGGGGACTTTGCCTCGTATTCCGCTGAAATACCACGCAAACCTTATTACTCGAGTACTGTCATGTTTGTTACGCCTCGGAGAAAGTACTTTAGTGTAAAGCTTGCGTCAACAATCCGCTCTAAGATTTCTCATGAGTCCAGGGCCCTTGAGGTTAACACTTGCTACTGTAAAATCACCTGGATCGTCTAACACTAGCCTAGCCCCTTTACGGCAGGAGACTAAATCATACTATTAGTATATATAACGACGCTTTTTTTGATCAGTATTTCAACAAGCATGACATAGCCTCGGCTCCGACTTAAACCTAACCTTAACTTAACCCTAAGAGCTGGAGAGCCAGAGATCTACAGATCTGTCTTCCGCCCCCCATGAGCCCTCTCGAACCCCTTCCTCGAAGGAATGAATAACAATTGCACGACGGGCACGAGAAGCTGAAAATGATAAGTGCCAGGCAATTTAGTCAACCCTCCTAGATTATTTAGCAAGAGCCTCGAGGTTAATGAAGTCATATGGTTGTTACAAAAACAATTCCTTTCCGAGTATGTTGTACACTAGATACTGTCAAGTCCTGTGACTTCCTACGATACGCTAGATATTAAAAGCAAGCAAATATGCAAAGTACGTACGTAGTGTAGTAATGGCGTTCGTGATATTATACAAGGAGAGGGTAAAGAGTACGCCAGAAATACCGCAGCTGATAAATCAAGCTTGTTTTTATCATAGAGCCCAATATTTTTCATACCCTTTCTGGAGGGTTGTTTATCTGATTGTCGTTCAAATTATTGAATAAACTGTTTTGTCAGTTACCGTTCAACCCATCGAATAAAGTGTTTCGCAAAAACCTAATTAGGCGCTTTCAACTTGTGGGTACAGTACTGTACAGTGGTACGGCGCGAAGAAAATAAGGTTAGACGGGGCGGCAACTCAAGCAACGCCAATAAACATAAAGGTAAATCCCGCGTCATATTGGAGAAGGCCGCAGACCTGGCACACATCGGCCCACTCTACTGATCTGACTGATCAGGGTCTTCTGTCCCGGTTAAGCAGGTGGTTATTCCGTACCTGTTAATTAAGATTTTGTAAGGTGGCCAAGTGCTTTGGCCTATCAGCCAATGCAATGCACAGCATGATTTCACCGGCCGTCAACAGTCTTCTGACCAAGCATGCAAAGGCCTGACTAAAAGCACCTCCTTTATGAGGAAAAATATTCAACGAGGTGGATGGCGCCATGACTTGAAAAGGGAGCAGATGTGCATTTTGATATCAAAAACTTGGGGAAGTTGGCAGACGGGCGGTTAGTGGAGGTGGGTACTGTAACCCATTTCTACCACCAATCACAACATGCAGCAGCACATGCAAGGGCGCGCCGTTGAGCCCCTGGTGATCAATTGCTTTGAAGTAGTTACTGGTGATCACGATCGCGGCTCGGTTACACTTACCCAGCCCACACCCTCCACGTACGAGTAATGCCACCAAGCCTTCCAACTGAGGTTGCTTACCTAGGTACCTAGATAGGTTGTGGCCGTGGAGAAAACAACTCTGCGCAATGAATTCAATTGGAGGACCCAAGAAATCCTGATCAAGCGACATCACAGGAGGACCTGAACAGACACGCTAAGAGTAGTTAAGCTCAACATGCATTTGGGGTGCGCGCCTACAGTACGCGATGCAGAACTCGTCTAGATTAGGCGCATACTCGCCAAAGTGCCGCCGTGGGAGCCGCCTTTGAGCACTCGGAAGACCAGTTGTACAAGTACTGCATAAGTAACGCTTCGTCTTTCCTTGGGAATTCGATGAACAGACTCCTATTTCCCACACTCTTACTCATAATATCCATCCATATCTCAGGTTCAGATCCTACTGTGGAAGCTCGAACCACCCACATGTGCCGTGCCATCGTCTCATTATCAGTTATAATTTATCACTGACCACTTGCATCTACCTCCATACTAACCCAGCAGTACCAGCTTTTACTTGACTCTTGAGTAGCTTTATTGCTGGAGTCTGGACGATTAGTTCTAGCATGAAAATCATTCCTCGGTATTTTCTGTCCGCCAAGTTCACGATCCTGTCCATGACAGGTATAGCCGCGAACCTGAAAGCTTAAAAGCCATCGCGTAGATTTGACATCAATGCATAGCCGTGTAGGTTCCCCACACCAAGCTCAGGTGAAATACCGGTAACATGGTTAACAGTACTTTTGACAAACACAAAAACTTGAATGCTCTATTTGTGAAAGGATATACCACGTAGCCTAAAGTGTTGCTGGCGTAGGGCTAACCACCGTAGCAATCATGCCATAAAGGGCCTTGACTTGAGGCTGAACCTCTTTGAAATCCACTTTTATCTCGAGTACGGAGGGCACTCCGAGTTCCGACGCTGGTGGACGTACTCAGAGAGATGTTTAGCGAGGGCAGTTCCGGGACATTGAGATCCGTTATTTGGCAGAAACTTCCAATCAAAAGACTGCATTTTATGTAAATTTACCCTTTATATATCTAAGCTAGGTTCCGAGGGGTTAGTCCACTTGAACCTTCCTGTAGAAGCTGCAATCTTAATGTTTAAAGGCCGTTACGTAGGTATAACATCAATATATACCCGTGGCATTTCCTTATATACCAAGTTTTAGGTACATACTACCCATCGTGTCATGATTAACAGAACCTTCAATAAATATTAAACCTTATGTGCATTATCTGCGATTAGATATACCTTCGTACAGACCCCCGGGTTTAGTGTCCGGAAAAGGTGTCAGATAAAGAGCGGGAGTGTTTTGTTAGGGCCCTTGGAAGGCCTGCTATTTATTAGCAATGACATCCAATTCAATGGCTGTATTATAAGCGAATTAAACTTTTGTATATTCGAGCCGGGCTTCCAAAGATTCGTCTATTTCAACCTTCCGGATGCTGAGCCCGGGGGGCTATATAGACAGTCTTCTTTCCTGATTTTTTGTTGTTAAAACAGACCGGCAGTCATCATCTGGTATATGACGATTGGCTTGCGATGCGAATTGCACTCTGCTATCCGAGTATACAGAAGTGCAAAACTATAAGCTCTACGGATCAACTGGGTTTGAAGCCAAGTCTTTTTATTTTGACTACCGTGAAAACTCGATATGGAAAGTCTATCTGTAGATGCCATATTTTTGGCTTGAATTACACCAACCCCCACATGAGTTACCCTTGATTCTTCGCTCAATCTGGTTTCCTAGTGTCTCATAAGACTTTCACCTTGCAGAACTGAAAAGAGGCCCCAGAGTGGCTCGGCAAAGGTCCGGCACGTCAAAAAGAAGCGCCGTGTTATTCCGTGCCAAAATGTGGCCATCACGATTTATCGCCCTCACATCAGTCTACAAGCCACACAAAACACGATCGCAACATGACAGAATTCTCAAGCGAATCTTCCCTCGTACAGGTTGAACTCAACGAACATGGCGTAGCCCTCATCAAACTTAATCGCCCGGAGAAGCGAAATGCCCTTTCCCAGAGCCTGATTGACACCCTCATCAGAGCCATGGTCATGGTTGAGACCGATCATAAAATCAAAGTGGCGGTTTTAACAGGAAGCAGAACAGCGGGACCATTTTCCGGTAAGTTTGCCATTTCGCCCTTTAAGGAGCGATTTTAGGAGCGATTTTAGCAATCCCGAAAACAGTTGAAACTACTGTAACCTTAGCTACATCGAACTGAATTCTGATCATCATTTTCCATAGCGGGTGCTGACTTGTCGGAACTGCTTCATATCTCCACTTCGCAAGCATACGCGATGCAATACCTCGCCGATTTGAACAATGCCATCACACGCATGCGAAAGCCGATTATCTGTGCTGTCGCAGGCTTTGCACTTGGCGGTGGATTCGAGCTGGCAATGATGTGTGATATCATCTACGCCGCTGATAATGCCAAGTTTGGATTACCAGAATTGACTGTCGGAACTATCCCTGGGGCTGGTGGGACTCAACGCCTTACGAGAGTCATCGGGAAGCAAAAGGCCATGGATATGATCTTGACTAGCCAAACGCTTATCGGCAGTGAGCTGGAAGGGCTGGGATTGGTGGCCCGAACTTATCCTGTGGATCAATTGCTTGAGGAGACAATGAAGTCGGCCATCATTATCGCTGGAAAGTCCATTCCTGTGGTAGCTCTGGCGAAAGAAGCTGTTCTCAATGGTAAGCTTGCCTTCTCAAGCATCCATACAATACTTGTGGATTAATATAAACCGCAAACTAATTTTGACAGCGGACCAAACTACGTTGGATGCGGGGTTGAAGCTCGAGCGAGCTTTGTATTACAGTTCTTTTGCTCTGGAAGACAGGACAGAAGGCATGTCTGCTTTCGTCAACAAACGAAAGCCGGAGTTTAACAACTGTTGATCAATGCTTAGAGCTGTAGCTAAATTGGTGTCATATGGAAACAATACCAGAATACGCCTTCCCGGGGCCCTTTGTTTTCCTGTCAATTTGAGTCACGTGATACAGCATTGCATCTCAAACTTTATCCACCACTCGACCGGAATTTTCCGTATTTCTCCATTTGAATTTGCGGATTATCCCTTCTGATCTGGTGGATACTTGAAAGATGATAAGGTCTCCCTCCATCTCTGAACTTGACTTTTCCTTGCAGCCCCATATTGACTAATAATCTAGATGTCATTCTTCGTGCCCAACTCAACCCCAACGTGAATTGTGTTTCACGGCAGATCATGTCACATACAGTACCAGAAGATTCATGGCCACAAAGTCTCCAGAATGGTCTGATTTACGGTCGTGTGTGAATTCAGTCGGTCAGATCAGAAAGAGATCTCATGCAAAGCAAGATTAGTTGGCCAATGATGAATGAGCAATCTGTCAAGGAAATCTGGTAAGCCCTATAAGCTTGTGAAATATTCACACTTGGATATTTGATAATGAAGGACCGCGAAAATATCAGAAACCTTCTCATCCTGTGGCGCTTGGGTAATCTCCGCTGATATTTTGTTTTTCCACTTGGTCCAACTTCCTTCCCCCTTTATCCGTAGCCGAAACCAAAATTCACTACCCTCCAAGAATCACTGCCTAACTAGCAAAGCAATTTTTCAGTCCCCATTTCAGTCCCCGTACCTCAATTCTTCTCCATCCGATACGCAAACCACTCATGTCGTTCGGGTTGGTGGTTCCATTGTTCCAACTGCGATGGCCCAATCGACTGTTGCGAGAGATTCGCTTGTGTCAGAGCCTTGTCGTTATAAGCTCTAGTAATGGTAAGCTTATATGTCCTTCGGGGTATTATAGTTCCATGACTGACCTTTCTTCCACCAGTGTCTCGATTTCTTTGAAAGTGGGCATCGTTGCAGCACTTCTCTCCTTTTCATGTCGTCCAGACCTGGTATTTGACGAGCTTTTAACCGAATGCTGTGCAATTGTGCTCGATCTGAGCGACTCAGAAGTTGAAGTGGCCCGGTCCATGACTTTTTGGTAAATTCGTATGATTAAGTTATTGGATTTGGGACTCTGAATACGTCGATCTGATAGTCGAGTAGGTTTCTCTGCGACCCTTCATAGAACAAACAGTACTGGCTAACACCTTCTTTTATCTCCCATGAATCCTCACTGTGTCACCTCCCAAAAAAGACTCGACAATTAAACTCCGTCATTACCGTCAGAATTGGAAGCGGCTCATGGCAGGAAGAAATGCGTGTCAGAACCGTCCCGAAGCCTCTCATTTCGAAGCAAGTGACTTTCTCCAGTGACAATTCTGATAGATCCCATCTCTAATAGCCAATATTGGACAACGAGAAGTCCCCGGAGACTGTTATAGGCCAGTCGTCGTGAGCCTCGACTGGAGAAGTCACTCTCTGCGTGAGGCATACATCTCTCATCTGCATCAACACGCCCAATCCGCCTCCTTTCCAAGGTAATTCGTTACCTTATCATGCCATTGTTCTCGCAAACCCACACCGCAAGTACGCATCGTGACCCTCCGATGACGGCCAAGTTCGAGTTTGTTGTACATAACGAGTCGTGCGTGGTACACTTGCCCCCACGAGTTTTCCGTGTGGATATACTACACCATGCCATAAGTACATTTTCTGGTTGGCTGTTAATGAGATACGAGAACCGTATCATCGGGGAAGCGGACACCGGGTTTTCCTTGCTGCATGTGACGGCCAAATGATGGATTGAAAGATGTTGGGGTGTTCTCGATTTTTTAATAACATACCAATGGGGTTCAGTTGTGAAACAATACTCACAGTATCGGGACCGACAACATGGCTCTCTAGTCATGGAATACTTGTCAAGAAAAGCCGTAACATCAATCCGGATCGATTATCTCTCGGCCGGGGAACTATATGGTGACACCCTTAATCCCTCATGTGGTTGAATAGCACCACATTCCTTGGAAACTATCAGGTTTGTGAAAGAACTATATAGTTGGTCAATGATGTGAGCTGGGATACAACGGGCCGTACCCGATTGATGGACACCTGCAGCATCGTTGGTGCCCAAGTTACTCGTTTAGGCGGGAACGAATTCCTTTTTTGGGAATTGTCATGTTCTCTCCACGCGGCCAGCATATGCGTGGAATCTGATCAGAAGGTCTTTTTTCTGGTACTACATAATACTGTACTCCCATATTCCGGATCGATTCCGATGTTATCTTGGAATTATATGCTGCTTGGCAGTATTGTTGAGGTGGCACTTGGGTGAGCCTCAACTGACGACAAGAGTTTGCACATGAATTGGATTTAGACGGTATATTTAACCAACAACGGAGAGGAGCAAAAAGTGAACCGGGTTGTATTCTTGGGAAGAAGAGATAAGCAGTACAGAAACATAAGTCCGACTTCGTACACAAATCTTGTACCCCGCACAGGGTTTAAATCCCAAAACAGCCTCCTTTACTGGGTATCTTTGTGTTTTCATTTGCCCCCAAACTTCCAGTGGATTTCCAATACGCCAGCAACTGATTGAAAACGATAGTACCTTACACCCCCAATAAGCACAGAAAGAAGGAAGAGAGAGAGAAGGAAAAGTAAAGATAATTAAGCAATGTGAGTCGACATACAAAAATAGAATTACATCATTCCTCGTCCACAGTGGCACAAACGCAGAATATATTCTGCAGCGATAACAACCCCTCCAAAGTCCATGTAATGGCACCAAAAGATAGAGCTGTCCTTGAAGCGAGCGTATGACCGGAAAGTTGGAAGAAGGAACAGTCTTCGAAGAAAATGTTTCGATCGTTTTGATCGCCCGTACTGTGGCCCGGCTTCTTGAAGAGGCCCATTTGTGGCCTTCCGCCTGTCGAATTCCCTCATCGTGAGTTCTGTATGTTTGCTATATTTCCATTGCCGTTCCCACTCGCGGTTCCGCTTATTCCATAACTTCTGTCTCTAGAAATCTCACACTGCCGAATCCGGGCTGCCACATCCTCATCGCTGAGTCCCTGAGTGAGACCCGGGAAGAGTGAACGAATGGACGAATGTGTGAGAAGGGTTTCTGCCCCACGAGGCATTGCATCTGGCGTCGATCCCGGTGCCAGGTTCTTATTGACGGTAGCCATGTTGATATCTCGATGTCTTCTGCGTGGACGATGACTACGTCTTCGTCTTCTGCTCGGGCGGGTAGTCGAATTCAGGGCTGGGTGAAGGATGGACGTTGGAGGTAGAGGAGATGAAAGATGTTCGTCAGGTAAGTGAGAACTCCAGCTGGAAGGGGATACGCTGTTAGAACACGATAACCGGCTTGCTATAGGGGGCGATCTTGCCTTATAGCTGCCGACGAAGTCCTCAATTGCTCACTCGAGTATACCGCATGACCAGTTCTATCTAGCCCATCTTCAGGGCTGTCATTTCTGATCCAGGTGGTCTGGGTTTCGGCACATGAGACGGCGCAACAATTGGTTGTTACTCTCAATTCACAACCAACTATCCAAGCTTGCTCGTTTGCCGATCCCATCCTCGATTGTTATTCAGGCGTCCAGAGAGGTTGGGCATCAATGATATCTCTATATCAGAGCAACCCTTGGAATTCAAGGTCGTATTTGGGTCTTTGACAGGACTAGTTAGGGCGCACTTGGTTATAAGAAGTGATATTAAGGTAGTTTCACGTACCGGGCCGCCTCATTCCCATCATCGTGCTCTACTGAACTTCATGTTCATGTAGAATGGCTACCACGAGGTAGTTTGTTGTGAACTCAAGACGAGGCGATCGAAGCAAGGATATATTGCTGACTATATCTCAGGAGACTGAGTAAAAACCCGTTGATTTGTTGAGATCCAACGGATTCTAGGGCTCGCCCTTCCCACTCTCGCCCTTCTCGTGTGTGATTACAACACGGCCATCGATCGATTCATTTCGACGACACGTATAAAAGAGCTCTTCCAGGTTCAAAGACTCATCGAGACCGTTCCCTTCTTTTATTCTTTGAAGACCCTGAAGATCCGGCCTAGAGGTTCCTGGGGATCTGGTAGGAATCCAGTCGATGACCGGCCTCGGTGTATTCGGTGGCGTTTCCCCGCAAAAGAAATCTTTGCTTAACGCATGCATACAGTATCACATCGTTACGCCCCCCTACCTAGGTAGGCATACGCACCCAAATGACAATATGTCTGCCTTGATGGCAGCCTTCATCTAATTTTATTTTCGGATGGGAAGAAAGGAATCCACGACATGGTTTCGAAACAAATGAAATCGAGTATGCTATCACGAGGGAATTCCCAACAAACGATAGCCTTAACAAGGCACTCTGTTCTGGCCCATGGAATTCCACACTCCAGAAGATTCGAAGGATCGATTAACTCCACGGGTTGATTCTGGCCTCATCGAGATCCGATGGCAACTATTTGACGAGCGTGGATCAGGCAACACTAGGGGCCACTCACCGAATCCTTCCGAATTCTCACACCGAATTCTTTCAAACACGCTCTCTTGGTCCACCGAAATGATTTTTGCCGGACGAAAGGAACCAGCTTCCGTGTAGTGGGTGGAGAAGAGATCATATGTATCTGTACTTGCGATGTGGTGAATGAGGGCGTAAGAATACGCCGGTTGACCTCTGGTAAAAGACGTAGGTGTGTTCAGCTAGCATGAAATACCCAAGATACTGTACAGAATGCTGCGGCGTGTACTGTGTCTTGGCTTACATGAAGTCCATGAACACGTGGGGTACGTGAACTACCGAGGCGAGGGAGGGAAGTAGCTCTATAGCTAAGACGTAAGCGTATTAGAGTTAGCCTTATATATATTTCTTACTAGGTATAATAAGTATATTTTTCTTTAGATATTTCTTTTGCTTTTGGAAAAGGTCTATAAGGGAGACTAGTCATAGATTTAAGTAATAGTATTTTAGTTAAATTTAAATTATTTTATAAAAGTAATAGTTAGTATAATAAAGTTATAAGTATACTAATTAGTTCGAAGCCGGAATTTTAGTTTTCCACGTTACGTATAATAATAATCGATATTATATCGATATCATTAAAAATCTAATATTATATCGTTTATATATTTCTAATAAAATAACTATTAAGGACTCCCTTTTCTTTTACCTAGATATCTAACCCTTAATTTCCGTCTAAGTCTAATATTCACCAAAAGAATAATTTTTTTTATACTATACTAGTACTAGTAATAATATTTAACTACCCCTAATTGTCCCTTCTACTACTACTAGAAATACCTTATTATAGCTTATATACGCCCTTAATAAGGTATAGAATACTAAAACTTAGTAGTTGTTGGGATAGAGATATAACAAGTGCGTAACAGTAAAGCAAATAAGGGGTTCAAAACGTATATAATATTTAGTGTGTCTGTCTAGCTAAAGGAGTGGAAGTTGTGCGAGTACTTAAGGTAGTCGCACAAGGTAGAAGCGACCTACATATAGTGGGTCGCCAAGCGAGTGTGTGGAATATATCGCAACACTGGCGATACTTTAAAGAGAGACGGAAAGAGATATAGAAACAACGGTCTATTCCTTTTAGCTTCTTTTAACCTAGGCGCTCGCATTGATCGTAATTGCGTTTGTATTAATCAATGATTTTAAAGCGCCATTTCCCTTAGATTTAGTCATAGAATCAGCGGGATTGTCCTTGCCCTCGATCTACGTTAAGTAGTTAATATCCTTAGACTCAAAGGCGTCACGTAGACACATTACGTCGATTATTAATCGCTTCTCCTTCGTGGTTCCGAGTTTAACAAGACAATCGTAGACTGACTTAGAGTCAGTGCAAATCTCGAGAGGGATATACTAATTAAGGATCCGAATAAGGGTTGTCTTAACGCAAATCGCTATGTCGTATCCCTGGCTAATAGCGTATAGTTCTGAGGCTAGTACGCTCCGGGTAACACGCTTACACTTTGTCGAGGTCTAGTGTAGTATATTAGCCTTTCTGTGACAGTCCGTCAGGACCAGGACTAAGCTAAGCTAGGACGTCAGGTCCTGGTTGTTCGTAAAAGAGCCGTCTGTAAAACAGACGAGTTTTAGAGACTTTTGCTCTAGAGGTACAAATTTAAGGCTACGTTCCTTGTTATCGATCTGCCATTAGATACGCTTATTCAACGTACTAACTTCTTCGTCTGTAGGGTTAGTCACCTGGGCGGCGAAGGATAAGTCGCAAATCGCTTTAGGCTAGCAGACGCTAGAGATGTAGGCACCGAGTGCTCTAATTGCCTTAAATTCGGCGGGGTCTTTTACGAGGGCGAGTTTGTCTTTTGTCTTCTGCTTCTGGCCAAGTATAATTGATCCGCCCTTGTTTAACGATATTGTGCTTCCGTTAAAATCCATGGGTTGTTATAACGTAAGCTTTTCCCTCGGCTTCGACTTGAATTCTAGCTTTACGGAATTAAATTTGGTCTCTTCCCTTACGGCAAAGATGTTGTTCGCAAGGATAAGAGAGTCGTCTGTTTGGAGTCCTATGACTCCAAAGGCTCCGGTTGTTTCTAACTCGTTCGTAAAGAACAGGCATTGATCGTATATCGAGAGTTTCATACTGAGTTCGTTTAAGTAGTGCTTTGAGTATCGAGCGTACCAAAAAGCACTAGCCTCTGGGATTCCGTACCAGGGCTAAATAGCCTCGAGGATTTTGCCTTGCTATTGTAGCACTTCAGGGTTTCGAGGCGGCCGAGCGAAGAATCTCCGTACTAGTCGCTCGCCGGTGCGTATATACGCCTAGGTAACATCCCTTCCGTATATACTGTTTCTTGTAATAGCGGCGATAGACAGAAGGACTCTTTAGCTTACTCGTTGAATTGTCGGAGATTTAGTAATAACAAACTCTTTCTCTTTATTACCCTAGGCTTAGATAACCATTCGAGACTTCTGTCGCTCCTTTAGAGTTCCCTTGTCCTTAATGTCCCTAACAAATTTAGAGTTGAAGATAATAGTATTATCTAGGACGTCTTGTTCGTCGATAACGTTAAAGGACTTAAGTTCCTCGAATCCTCTGATCTCTTCGAGATCCGCTTAGCTTAATATAGTAGACTCGAGGGTAAACAAGGTTTCGTCGGATTTAGGGTGTTTTCTGGGTCTTCCGCGGCCTCGCTTAATCGAGTTCTCCGGGCGATCATTAGTACTAGGTATTCCGGCTACGGCTTTTAGAGTAGCGTTAGTCGATTTTGCGGGGATTTCGGCTTCTTTTGCTCTATTACTTGCGTGTTTCTGACTGTCCGGTGATGATAAAATTGGAGGAGTTCTAAGGTTAACTACTCTCGATCGTAAAGAGCGTAGTAGGTCCCTAGTTAGTACTTAGGGTACTTGTAGTACGGTTTAGTTAGTATTATCGTCGTTAGTAGTAGGGTTCCCGAGGATTTCGACGTTTTCGGGTTTCTCGATTTCCTTGTAATATAGCTTAACTACTATTAAGCGGAAATCAGTGTCCCCTTTTTGTGTCTTAACGACGGCAGTCTCTCCTTCTAGCCTAACGAGTGGAAATGGGCCTTCCTAGCCGCTATGTTCCCGGTATACTCGTACCAGAGCGTTTAGTAGAAGGTCCTTCAGGTAACTTGTAATAGGACCATTTCGACTATTTAATCCAGCGTTTACTTAACGTTGTGTATAAAGACGTCGAACCTCCTTTATCGCCTTTTAGTGGGCAATAGCGCGGTGGACCATGTCTATAGAAGGGGGGTCTTCGTAGCTCATCCGGTTATAGGCCCCGTAAACCAGCAATGTTAGTACAAGTCCTTCAGGGCCAGCGGTGTCGTTGACTACCTTGAAGGCTATCTTTAGCCGAGTATACCTTTCAGTTGTTAGAGTTTCCTAAGATATTATCTCGTAGGCATAGCGTACTATGTCGTAGTATCGCTCAACTCTACCGATTGAATTGTAAGCTTCTACGGGGACGAGTTTAACGTCTACGTCTATTGTCTTTGCGAATAACCTAAATTCTCTGCTTGCCATTTGAGTGCCTTGGTCTGTTGTAATTATGTCCGGGGGTCCGAGGTAGGTGCAGATCTATTCCCTAAGGGTTAATTCCTAGACAGTCTTTGCGGATATGTCACTTAACTAATCGCCAGCTTAATATCTTATAGCTTCGTCTACGAGGTGTCCGACTAGTTTCCTATCGATATAGAAGATATCGAAATAAATATTAAAGTTAAACTCACAGTCGTTATGAATTGTAAACTTAAAGCGTCCTAGCGACTTCTCGTGACGTTAGTACTCCTTATAGTACTTAGATAGTCCTTCAATCGCTTTGTACGTTACGTCTTTGTGCCCGGCTCTTTTAAGGATATCGTAGAGCCTGTTAACAGAAGGATAGCCGAACCTTCGATGTAAGCGGCGGAGGTCTAGGTCTATGAGCCAATTTTTATATAGTCTGCCTTGTAAGAGCGTCTCGAGGTTCTTTTGTGGGCCCCATTGAATAAAAGGGTGGCCGAACAAGCGTCGTGTAGGATATCTTTTGTCTAGTTCTGCTTTGTTAATATTAGTAACTGTAACGCTCTTAGTTAAGTTATTATAGGTGACTTTTAGAGTATCCAAGTCGTTAATATATAAAATAAACGGGATGTCTGTCCCTGGTAGTATTACCTAGAACGTGACGTCTCCTACTAGCGATTTTACTATAACGGAGCCGATGTTAGATATTGATCCTATTCTATATCGCACTATAGTAGTTCCAGCTATTGTTTTATTAAGTTTAGCGTTAGGATATAAGGATTTATATACCTAGAATTATACGTATCCAACTAACGATACGCCGGCGGCCCCTGTGTCGATCATTATTCCGAAGAAGTGTAACTCGGGGTACCAAAGTGTAGGTTTGTTAACGTGTTCTGGCTGGATTGTGTAGAGGAATGCTTCGTTACACAGGCGGGTTGTCATACTTTGTGCTAACTGTCCGTCAATGTCCCCTAGGGAAGTCATGAACGTGGAATCGTGTTTTATATAGTCTGATTCGTCGTCTTGAATAAAGATTTCGACGTCTCGAGTGTCTTCCTCTCTAAGTAGCTTGTCTAGGTCGATTATATCGATATTGTCGGTTAAGTCCTCATACGGTTCGAACTCGGCTAGGAAAGTACAGAACTAGTTATCTGTATACTTGTTTAGATAGCGGGATTTCAAGTTGTTAAAAGAGCTTGCTTGTTCCTCACGGGAGTGTTTGTATAACCTACAATCTGGTTTCTTACAAATATAACACTTCTTGTCTCGAGTGTCCCTGTATTAGGGTGCTCGAGACGATAAGTAAGGAGGTAGTCCGCGTGACGGTCCTCGATTATTAGTATAGAATCGACGATTCGTAAACAGCGTCTCGTCTTCTAATTGGTCCGCGTTTAGTACGCTTTGTGTAAAGTAAGTCCTTGGATTCGCGTTTAGCGTGACATGTTCCCAACTTGTTATAGCTCCCTAAAGGGTTTCAATAAAGTCGGGTAACCTATCAGCTAGCAAGCTACATGCCGGTCGGCATACTTTAATATCGCGGCATCCGAGGAGTATCTGGTTCTTAAAGAAGCTGTCGGTGCGAAGGTCATGTGTCAAGCGTGGACGTAAAGTTTCGAGTCTTTCGAGGAACAGATCAAAGCACTCGAGGTACGTCTTGTCGGGGTAGAGTGCTTTAGTTCCGCTAAGGGTCGTCTTATTCTATTCCTATAGGCTGTACAGTTAATGGTTCTTGTTCTCGAATCGTTGAAGGAGTATGTTACAAGCGTCGTCATATAATATATTGAGGGGCCTGATAGAGGAGTCGTAAAAGTATAGTGCCATCCCTTTTAGCATATGCGGGAATACTAGGCGGTAGGCGCTATAAGGTAGGTTGGCGCTAGTGCAAATGTCTTTGAAGACTTTGAGTCGTTCTAGAAAGTTGTCCCCTCTTGCCCCGAATTTCATGTCTTCTCGAAGCATTTTTATGACGTTGGCCAGTTCTTTCCTATGGCCGTAGGGTATGCTTAGTATTAAAATAGCCTAGAGGTCCTCGGGGATTGGGGTACTAGATGGGCCCCCTTGTAGAGCTGGGGATTAGCTTTGGAATAGTCTAGTATTTGGGCTGCCTTGAAAGCTAGCATTTCTAGGTATGTACCTCGTGTCCCTAGGTCTGTAGGACGTCTCGCGTGCGTAGGGTGCCTTGTCCTAGGGTTTGTCGTATAGTGACTAGGATTCTTTAAGGGGTCCGAATCCGTTCCGTTCTATTAGTGATGGTATTAAGGCTTGTCGTTCTTGTCGTTCTTGTCGAAGTTGTTAATCCACCGATGATTCTTTTGCCTATTCTACTATAGGCTTAGGTACTGGAGTTGGCTCGGGTAGCAGTTAGTAGAGGGGTAGAGGCTTGTCGGTAGGGTTGTTAGCCTAGACAATTAGGTTCTTATGGGTGTAGGTAAGGCCCTTGACGATCGCTGAATTAGTATTCGGGTATCTAGCGAACATCTTAAGAGCCTCGTCAGTTGTCCATTAGTAGTAAGCTTTGTCGTAGAGACTCTCGAGGAGGGTGTCGAGTAGAGTATTGTTAGTTGTTAGTACTATCCAGACTCTATTAAAGATAAGTTAGTTACGAAGTTTTAAGTGGAGAGCTTTCTTTACGTTCTTAAAGTGCTCTCTGTCCCAGTCCTCGAAGTCCTCTTTGAAGGCCCACCACTGGTCTTCGTCGACATAGGTGCCCTATTCGTACTCTTTAATCTTGTCTTCTATATATTAGCTAGCTTCTCTTTCGATTTCTAAGCCGTCGTCTAACCTAGGTATATCTTAAGCTCGTTCCGCAGCGGCTTCTTGTTCCGTTCCGCTAGTCGAAGGTAGAGCTAGCGGAGCCTTTAGAGCTGTCTTAGGTGGCATCGTAGATTTTGTAGATTATAGCCTTACCAAGTCCAGAGGCTGCTACAAATCGACAGGGAAAAAAATCGTAACCCTAGAATGGGGTACAATTTTCGTAGGAAGGTAGGATTTTAAGGTATTCACTATTCCCTTGTAAGGGTACGAATTAGTTGTCTTTTGTTATACTTTCGTTGTAGTTAAGGTATTCACTGTTCCCTTGTAAGGGTACGAATTAGTTGTCTTTTGTTGTACTTTCGTTGTAGCTAGTATAATTTCGAGCCTTCGTAGTTTCGATCGTAAGATCCTACCACGGTAGTAGAAACAAGATAAATGGACTACCTAGTAAAAGGGTCTAGATAGGTCCTAGTCTTCGATTCCTACTCTTCAAAGGCTGTCGTCCTTGAGGTAGCAAGTACAAAAATTCCGTTTGTACAGAAGGTGAATACGAGTGGTTACGTAGTAGTAGCTATATAGACAAAAATCTCTGATCTGTACGCGCTCACTGATCAGTGTTAGGATAGAGATATAACAAGTGCGTAACAGTAAAGCAAATAAGGGGTTCAAAACGTATATAATATTCAGTGTGTCTGTCTAGCTAAAGGAGTGGAAGTTATGCGAGTACTTAAGGTAGTCGCACAAGGTAGAAGCGACCCACATATAGTGGGTCGCCAAGCGAGTGTGTGGAATATATCGCAACAGTAGTATTAATAATACTACTATTATTACTCTACTTCTAAAATACCTAAAAGTACTATAGATATAAGAACTCGTTATCTAGATATCCCGCTATTAAATAAGACTAGTATACGCTTTAAGCTAATAGAAATCCCTTTATAATAGTATAAAATTAACCTACCTTAGGGTACTAATATTAATAACCCTCTCTTAGTTTTTCTTTTATATTTGTGACGGTTCTGACCATCACGTGCCACTTGTATCACGTGGCGTCGCTTAGCGACCCACACCATGTATGTAGACTCGAGCTCTCTCGAGCTCTCCTCAAAAACACAAAAAATCGAAGTAGTAAATCGCGTGATATTAACGCGTTATCTATACTACTGAACCCTCTAAGACTGATTTCTGACCTCAAAACACCCTGCCTAGCGCCGCTGCGTCTAGCGCGGACGCGACAAAGGACTAGAAATGGCTCTATTAACACCTCTAGTAGCCATACCCCCAAATGTTACTATGTCCTCCCAGCTCCAGAACATCATCTCTGCAGCTACTACACGCACAGAAGAAGCCCGACGAATCTACAGCCCTATCGCGGCTCTCTGGGACGACTACAGCCAATCTGAGGATGTCTGTAAGCTTCCCCTAAAGCTTCGCAAACCCCTTAACATACTATGTAAAGAAATCACCGAAGTTGTAAACAAGCACTTCGAAGCATATA